>MU728763.1:133442-149660 GCA_026770625.1 Nicotiana glauca
TGCCCCATGAATCGGCCTCCACGCGCGTCGAATCTAACCAAAATCAGAGCGAATACATTACAATATGCTAAGGGAACAATACCCAATCGAAAACAATCGAGAAATAGCGAAAATCTCGAAACTAGCAAAACCCGAGCCCCGGGCCCACTTCTCAAATTCCAAAAAAATTTACATCAATACGATCATTATCTCGCCACGAGTTCATACATATCAAATACACAAGAATCGGAGTCCATATGACCCCTCAAATCATCAATTCAATCTCTTTTAAGTTTCAAGCCCTAACCCCCATTTTTAACCATTAATTCCTTGAATTTCAGTGTTTAATCCATGATTTTACACTATATAAACATAGTCCGAGTCCAATAGTTCATACCTGATGAAACCTCTTCGAATTCTCTCCAAAATCGCCCAAGAATCGCCTAAGCCGAAGTCCAAAATATTTTTCTTCTCTTTCAAAATCGTGAACCACTGTTCACTTAACCCACGTCGATTTCCGCTTCCGCGGTCAAATAACTGCACCTGCGGTTACCACACACGCGACCAACTGACCGCTTATGCGGTCTGACTTAAAATCCACTGGATTGCTTTTGCGGTCAAGAACCGCTTTTGCGGTCGCCGCATTTGCGGATCCACTGTCGCTTTTGCGGAAAATTCTGGTCCCTCAAGGACTGCTTTTGCGACCAATACGCCGCATCTGCGGAGCCACTTATGCGGTCCCTTTTCCGCAGATGCGGAAACAACAGAACCAACAATACAAACCTGAAGCCAAACTCAAAACTTCTCGTTTTTAACACCTGATTTCACCCCGAGGCCCCCAGGACCTCAAACAAAAGCACAGAAATGATCTATTACCTTATTCAAACTCGCTCGAACCATCAAAACACTATTGTTAGCATCAAAATCCTCAATTATCCTCAAATCAAAGCCTAAGTTTCTTACAAACTTTCGAATTGCACATTCGATCAAAAGCCCGACCTAACCACCTCCGAATGGCCTGAAACTTTGCACACATATCCAAAATCACCTAACGGAGCTACTGCAACTCTCGGAATTTCATTCCGACCCTCGGATTCAACCGGAATTTGCCAAAATTCAAACTTCACCAATTCAAGCCTAATTCTACACCGGACCTCCAAATTCAATTCCGATTACACTCCTAAGTCACAAATCATCTCCCGAAGCTAACCGAATCATCAGAATTCACATCTGAGCCCTCTAGCTAACAAGTCAACTTCCAGTTGACTTTTCCAAAACAAGCTCTCCTTTAAGAGACTAAGTGTCTCATTTCCATCTAAAACCTATCCAATTCTACTCGATCACCTCAAGTACCGATAATGAAGCATAGAGAAATATAATATGGGGGAAACAGGGCGGTAACTTACGTGATGACGGGCCGGGTCGTCACAGTTATCAGTATTACGTACATACAAATATTTGTAGCACTGGCTATAGTGTATGGTCTTAAAGTCCATCAAATGAATGTGAAGACAACCTTTTTAAATTGAAATTTAAAGGAATAAATTTATATGGAATGACATACGAGATTTTACCAAATAATATTGTCAAATGGTTGTCAACAAATGTCTTTACGTTAAGAATACTTCAAATCATACAGTCATTATTTGATTATATGTGAATGATATGTTGATGAAATATTTAAAATGTGAGGGCTTTAGCTATGCATGACAAAGGCCATTGTTAGACGTAATGTCTATATGATATAATTTTTGAACCTCACCAATTTTTAACGGATATTGATATGATAGTCGGTGATTTATTACTTGTTCAATTTAGTGATGACTAGTGATGAAACGACAAATTCGAAAGTTGTTTATGAGTCTTTCCATAAATAATTTATTCTTTCTTGAACATTTATAATGTTTATCTCTTTTATGAAAGGGTGTCACCTAGAAGGTTGTGACTTTTCATGAAAAGTGCATTTGTAGGTGTTGTATAAACATGACCATTCATGAACGAATATATTAATACGTTGGTATATAAAGCGGTGAACCAACCGATGAACATGACCAAAATCCATTACAAGTTGGAGTTATTTCATGAATAAAGGTGATGTAATTTACATATCATAAAAAATCTTGAAAATGGCTGAGTGATTGCGAAATATATTATACATTAAAAGGTTGTGTCCACAACTAATGCCAATCATTTTGGCTGCTATTATAATATATTATTGCTACATTAATTATAGTCAATAATTAACGTAGAGGTAGGCCAAAAAGTCTTGGGGAGAGGCGATCAGGTGGTACATGTGGCTACTTGAGCTAACCGAGGACATGAATCTGGATAGAAGGGTGTGGAGGCTGAAGATTAGGGTAGAAGGTTAGTAGGTAGTCGTGCATCTCCCTTTGTCTTCTCTAGCTCGGTAGTATTAATGCTAGTTCGGTGCCTTTTTTTCCTTAGTTTTCTATATTTGCATGTCTCGTTTCCTTGTTACTTGCCATTAGTAATTTCATAGTTTGCTAGCAGTACTTCGTTCATATTCTCGTCTGCTCCCTTGGAATTAGTTTTCTAAATATGTTATCTTGCTGCTACTTGTTATCAGTACCCCTTTCATATTATCTGTTGTTATCTCCGATTTAGTGTTCTAATTATTATTTTTCTATTACTTGCTACCAGGGCTTCTCTCACCTTCTTTAGGTGAGAGTCTATCGAAAACAGTCTCTCTACTCTTCCAGGATAGGGGTAAGGTTGCGTATATCCTACCCTCCCTAGACCCCACTTGTGGGACCACACTGGGTTGTTGTTATTGTTGTTATTGTAGTTATAGTCAATAATCTGATATACAATAGAAAGTCAAGACATATTAGTCTACAATATAAGAAAGTTTGCATTGAACTTTCATGACAATGAAATATCATAACTACGCATTGCACTATAATAAGTATCATACGGTCATTGAGGGATATAGTGATACAAATTAGATTACCGGATCAACATATACTAAATTCACAAGTGGATATATTTTTATAATCAGTAGAGGAACAGTGTCTTGGAAATCGTCCAAACAAACATGCATTGTCGCTCTATAATGGAGGCTGAGTTTATAGACTTAGACAATGCTAGTGAATAAGTTGAATGGCTTCGGTATTTCTTGAAGAAATTTCATCTCAGCGTAAAATATTGGCACCTATATGCATATATTACGATGGTCAAGCGGCCATAGGAAGGTCCAGGAGCATTATGTATAACGAAAAATCTTGGCATATACGATGAAGACATAAAATCATTAGGTAACTACTCTCTAGGAGAATTATCATAATTGACTATGTGAAGTCAAGCGATAATGTGTTGGATCCATTTACAAAAAGGCCTAACTAGAGAGGTAGTTGAGAGGTCATCGAAGGGAATGTGACTATGGCCGAGGATAAGCCATTGTGACGGTAACTCTACCTAGAAGACCGAAGATCCCAAAATCTAGGTTCAAGGAGATCAAATAAAGTCATTAATGATGGTTCAACATTGTCAAATAAAATTTCTTTTTGGTCCATTATCGTGATGAGATAATGTTCAGTACTAAGATAAAGCGTTAAGGATTTTTAATGGTTTCTAAGTTTGATACGGGCTATATCAAATAGTGTATCTACGAGATAACACGTTTAGGAATTATCTATGTAAATGTGAAGTGTTAGCCGTTTCAAGGAGAGTTCTGTAAGTCCAATTCTCTATGTACTTATGAAAACAGGCGGTGTTCATGGCTGAAACAAACACAACAATGAGAACCAAAGATTATTAAGGATTGATTGTGTGGCTTATGGTTGTCTAGGTATACAATAAAGTTCGATAGTTCAAAGATATCAAATCTACCAATTAGTTGAGTATATCCAACACAAGTTTAGTACGGAAAATTCAAACGGAAACCTACTTATCCAGATGCAATTAATCCTTATTTGAAATCACACAAGTTTTACGCATGTTTTTTTTTTAAATATAGTCATTTCCCATTCACGTGGGGCATTGTTGGATTTTTTTTAAAGGGTATGAGTGGAAAATGGAAGAGGCACCCCTTGATTGCACCTATTCATATTACCCTTTTATTGCCTATAAATTTAGAGGCTTGGCGTCATTTTTCAGATATGAAAAATCTAAAATCTTCTCTTCTCTTTTCTACATTGTTGCATTATTTTCTTAATAAATTTAAGTGTCAAGTTTGATTTGTTCTGTTTATCGAGTTCGCTGAAGTTCTGTGATTTGTAGTGCCACTATCACATAATAGTTATTCTGTTCTATCCTTGGAGGAATTAATCCAAATCCTTGGGCAACAGTGAGGGGATTAAATTCCTTAAGGACGCACAAGAAGCTTGTGGGCTCGGAATTATTTTATGTTTTGTAGAACTAACGTTTATTTGCTTTCTGTTTTTTTTTTTTCGAACACGTAATACTAACATATTTTATGTGCGTTTACTAGTTATTTTAGTGAGGTTTTTATCACAAAGCTTATTTATATTTTGTTGATGTGCAGGCAAGTTTTAAGCTTAAACGTTAGAAGAAAAACGTAAAAAAATTTAAGAATATATATAATATAGTAAAGGGGATTTTTTAATTTTTGAATACGAATTTCTAGAAGTCAAATGGTAACAAGTAGTAAAGATTCAAGTAATAGATGTTGGGATTTAGACTTTGGAGCAATAGTTTCTTTCCAAAAATATATGATCCAACTTAAAAAGATGATATCTCTCAATCTATGAGGATCTTTATTATTATTATTATTCTTGTGGTAAAATATAAAGCTTTCAGTCTAGTTTTTAATGATTCAAACGGCTCGTTGTTCCGACTCTCCTACACAAAGTTATTATTTCTACTGAACACTACTAAGTCTGCGTGCCCACGTGCGTGTCCGGAACTTCAGGTGTGTTGTCACGCATTGTGCTGACGAGATTCTTTTTTAAGGTCAATTTTAGAGTTGCGTCTGCTTATCCCTTGACCTATATAAAGCTTGAGCTCGTCCTAATCATGATATCTTGGAGTTTTATAGCCGCAACTAGAGATTTTTAATACTTTAGATTGAAATTTTCAGCGAAGGAATAATTGAGAGAGATTTATTCCCCTGCTTGATTGTAATATATTTCTTCTTTTTATTCTTCTTCTTCATCATCTTCTTTTTCTCATTTATAATATTTAGAGCACGTTTGGACATAAGAATTTTTTTAATTTTTTCAAAATCAATGTTTAGCCATAAAATTTTTAATTTTTACTTGAAGATGAATTTTAAATTTTTTCAAAATTTTTAAAAGCTCTAAAAAATTATTTTTTAAAATTTTCACTCGGATCACTCACGAAATTTTTAAAACAATCAAAATTATATTCATGTCCAAACACAACTCCAATTTTCAAATATGCTTGTTTTTTTTTTTTACCTTTTTCGGAATTTTACAATTCTTATGTCCAAAAACCCACTTATAATATGAACTACTTCATGGAATAATTTTCTATGGGAACTTGATGATGAATTAGTTTAGGTTTTAGTTTCTTGTTTTAATATCTGTGTTTGATTGATGATATCCTTTGAGTTTGACTATATTATATTCAAGAGAGGTAATAAAGTTGATAGTACTTGAATTGATTGCCGTAATTTATTTATTCGAGAGAAGAATATATTACAGGATCAATTCTCTATAACCCGATTATTTGAGAGAAGAACTAGTTATAAAAGCATCTTTAAAGCATTGAGATATTCGTGAGAAGTTCCAATAATCTTAACATCTGTTACTTATTGTTCACATACTTGTTGAACTCTTAATGCTTTTCTAGAATCGTTAGACTACGGATATTTGAGATAAGACTTAGTTTAATTGATTTTTTATTCAAGAGAAGTAATTAATATTTATGTTCAAAACTAGATATTAACTCAAGAAACAAATTGTGAATTTGGTAATTTTTTTTTTAATATTAGGTTAGAACTTTAGATCACTTTAAATTCTTATTTTAGAACTTAAAAAAAAATATACTTGAATTATTTTCACTCAGTCAAGAAGAAATTAATTGATAGCTGCTCCAGTTCCTATAGGTTCAATGTTTTCTATACATTTTGACGCATCACATGCTTAATTTTATTATTATGTTCTACGCTCGTCACTAGTGTATGATCCCGTTGATGTTATATCCGTGACCCGCTTACTAGGAAAAGAATTATAATAACTAAATAGTAATGATCAATAAAATATCCAATTATTAAATTTAATCCTCCATGAAAAGTAAGAAATTATTTATCTTTTTACTAATTTAAGGTGAAAAATGAGATTACTCCCTTTCACAAAACTGGAATAAAATTAAGTAAAAACATCTCAATTCAAGATAAATTCACAAAAAAAGTAATAGCTTTTCCTTAAAAGAATAAGCAACTCAATCTCCTACAAGTGAGGGAAAATAATTGAAAGGACAATTATGGGCAAGATAAAGAGTTCCAAATAAAAAATATAACAAAACAAAGATAAAAATCATAATAGTTGGAGCACAGTTTATAAGATGATACTATTTTTCACGCTTTCCTAACTAGAGATAATTATGTGTAGGAACACTGGAGCCAGGTGGGTGACGACACAGTAGCACATAACACGCTCCTTCGAGCGCTCCACCCCATTTACAAATATAAAATTCAAAGACACAGGCGCCAAATTTCCCCAAAACTCCCGCGCCTTTCCGACCCACATCCCCCGCCTTTTATTTCTTCGCCCCTTTTACACACACACACACACACTCATCTCCTTGATTTTCTCCTCCTCTCCCCTTCTCTTTCACACAGTCAAATCATTTCATTTTCATTTTCACTCTCAAATCCAAAAAAATGCAAATCCCCCATCCCCACCCCTCCACCCCTATCTCCGACGCCTTCGTTCACAAGCGCGGCAAAAAACGCGGTAGCTACAACTGCGGCCGATGTGGGCAACCCAAAAAAGGCCACGTTTGCCATATCTCTAAGGATCTTAATGATACTAATCCTACTGAAGTTCCTACTCCCCTGCCCAGCGAATCCAAATCCTTTCTTCTCCCTTCCCCCCTCTCTGTTGTTCGTCCTCAGCAACTTCCGCCCCCGCCACATCAGCCACTTCCCCAGCTCCGGCGAGCGCTTTCTTTCGATGACGTCGATGTCAGCGATGATGAGTCGCCTGGATCTGATGATGATGACGTGGAATGTTTGGATCTGGAGAATGAGTTGGATTTAGGTGGGTCCGGGAAGTTACCAGCGACTGCTTTGTGGGAAGTGCTTAAGAGATTGCCTCCATCAGCGCTGCTTTCTGCGGCGAAGGTGTGTAAGGGTTGGAGGGATGTTTCTAGAAGGATCTGGAAGTCGGCTGAGGAGCTTCGACTTGGAGTTCCTGTGAAAGCTCAGATTGGGCTTGTTGGATCGGTGTTGCAGAAGTGTCCTGGGCTTGTTAAGCTTTCACTTAGAATGGAAAGGTTGGCTTAATTAATGAATGATGGTTAGAACTTAGATCTATAGATTTATTAACTGGATTGGCTTTTAATGAATAAAAACAGCAGTTTTATTGAAGGCTAATGAAGGTATTAATGTATATCATATGAAATACTATTAACTTACTGTTTTTGGTGTTGACAGTGATGTGGATGCAACAATGCTGGCCTGCATTGCATTTTCCTGCCCTAATTTGGATACAATGGAGATCCTTACTTCAGATACCTCAGTTAATCGGATCACAGGGTATGCTTCGGATCTCTAATTATTGCAAATGAATATCATAGTTGTCTTTTGGTCAGATTATGTCTACTATCTTTCATAAGTCATGCAGCATATGCGTAATGTGCTTTATGATGAGTCAATGCACAAGTAGAATATTCCTGATTATTTTTGTGAATCTTGATTTCTTTAGCTGGTACTGTTGTTAGCAGTACTCTTTTGCCAATGGATTTGTTGCTAGTTTATTCATTCATTTTCAGTTTCATTGAATGCAAAGAGCTATGTTTGGGAAGTCGGTGACTATGCTACTACACTTTCTAACAACTACATGAATTATGTGTCAATTCCAAGTTAGTTGGAGTTGGATATATGATTCCTCGCCATTCATTTTGCTTGATTTAGATCCTTTTCTATCAACTATTCAATAATTTAGGTTTTCTTACAGATTACCATTAGATGTTCCCTGCATTTTTAATCAGTATACAAATATCTAACAAGATCAAAACACTTCTAATGAACATATGTTTGACCCTTAATACCTATACATAACTTTTATTGCATTGTGTTCTCGCTCCCTTTTAATACCGTCAATCACTATAGTTTTACACCTATATATTGATGCATCTCAAACAACCTTCTCTTATTTATCCTCTATGTTAGTTCTTACCTCTTCTGTCAAATGTGATTATATTTAGTCTCATCCAATTTTGTATGACTGCACATCCATGTTATTTACCTCACACTATTGACCATATTAAAATGGCATGGTATTTTTATAGTATCATACGACAAACATTACATGAATCTCATCTGCCAATCATAGCTGTATCAAACTTTTTTTTTTTTTTGAATTGATCCAACATGATCAGTTCTTATTTGGCATCCATACTGTTATACTGGTAATATCTTAATTGGTGTCCAAATTATAATGCTGGTAATTTTTGCATAATTAGACATCTTCTGGAAGACCCCTAATAGAATTTCAAGAGCTGGCCTATTTTTCTATTCAGTAATGTTTTGATAGTATTATCAACATCAATGTGATCTAATGGAATCTAGTGAAACCCATATGTCTTATATAGGGATGAATTAGGCCGTTTTGTTGCTGACAGAAGGTGCCTTACCAATCTCAAGATGGAAGGCTGTTCAAATCTTGGGCCCTTTACTCTTTCTTCAACCAGCCTTTCCACTCTTTGCCTTTCGGATCTCTTTTGTCACTCTAAGACGGTAAACTGTTTGATGACATTATGGCATTAAGTCACACAAATAGCTATCTAAGTTTAGTCCATTTTCCCTGGCACAGACCTATGTCTTACATGTATTCACTTGCTTAGGTCTTCAACTGCCCCAATTTAAAGGAGATTTCCCTGGATTTTTCTCGCCAAGAGAAGGATAGCACTGATCTTACTGCTATGGTAGATGGTTTTGGAAGGAGCTGCCCAAGACTACAGAGCATTCATGTTGCTTCTGTTCGGCTTACACATGCTGTTGTGCTTGCTCTAACAGCAGCAAATTTAAGGTTTGTAATGGTCTTTGAATTTGGATGCTTACACTTTTTCCTTGACAACTTTGTCTTTTATGAAAGATACATCTAATATCCCTTCATGAAGCTTATTTGTTTCAATTTTACTGCCTTAAATTACAGGGGATTACGAAAGCTTTCCCTTGTACTAGGGTCTGAAATAACTGATGCATCTGTTGCTGCTATTGCTTCGAGCTACTCAAGGCTTGAGTTACTTGATTTGAGTGGGTAAGTTTCACTTCTTGGCGCTTTCTTTGGTTTCTCTATATTGTCGGGGACGGAAAATAATGGAGTGTTAGGTTATAAGTAGACATATTCTAATATTATCCAAGTAGTATGACAGGTGGATTCTTTTCTACAAGTTTTATTTTCTCTTTATTGGGATGTCTGAATATCCTCAAAGGTCAGTACATTCCTAAAGTAAAACAAAAAAAACACAAGTAAAAAAAGAGCTGCCCTTTTTATAGTATACTGAAGGCTGCTTTAGCAATACATTAGGGTAGCAATTGAACCAACTTTGACGGTTGACTAGGAGGCTAATATACTTCTGTGGATTGGGAAGTTACTTTAGAATAAAATTTTGCTTATGTCACACCAACGACTTCAGTGAGAATGGGCATGGGCCTGGATTTCTAATGCCAACTATTTCTCTTGTTGCAGGTCTAGTATTAGTGACAGTGGCATTGGGATAGTATGCAATGTATTTCCAGAGACATTGTCTAAACTTCTCCTTGCTCTTTGTCCAAATATCACTTCAAGTAATACTCAAATTTGCTTCTTTGACTATCCAAACCCAGCATAATTTGTGGGATACTCACTAATATCTTTTGCTTTCTTGTTGGATTACCCTCTAGGTGGCATTCAATTTGCTGCAGCTCAGTTACCTAATCTAGAGATAATGGACTGTGGAATGACCATATGTGATCCAGATTTAGACAGTCCAACAATTCAGGAAAATGATAACGGCGAGTTACAAAGAACACCGATTAGTAAAATACACCTTATATATCAGAAACTGATTATCAAACACAGCCGCTTAAAGAAACTCAGCTTATGGGGTTGCTCTGGCTTAGATGTAAGAATTATCTGTATTACATATAAGGTTTCTTCATGTCATCGCTCCTGTAGCTTATTGAAATTTTCCTGCAGGCATTATATCTAAATTGCCCAGAGCTTAATGATTTGAACCTGAACTCTTGTACAAACTTGAGTCCAGGTCTGCACTTCATGACTCTCATTTAGGTTGTGATCTCTTTGAAATTTGGGGATTTTCTTTCTTTATATGAGCTATAAATTTTATACTTGACTACAGAAAGATTGCTACTTCAATGCCCCAATCTGGAAAGTGTGCATGCATCATGCTGTCAAGACACATTGGTTGAAACTCTTCAGAATCAGGTAAACCAGCAGATATCTCCTGCATTTAGACTTAGTTTGCAATTCTGCCTCATCCTTCTGGCCAAATGACCGTCTTTTCCACATCATGCTAGTTAGGACTGGTGGTACTCTTGTGTAAGTTCCATAGAACTGAGGCATTTGAAAGACCAGAGCAATTATATGCCCTTCTTTTGGCAATCTGATTACACCTCTATAATGTATGTTCACTCCTGCTGTATAAGGAACCAAACTTTCTTAGTGTTATCTTGAAGATTCACTTAGTTCATCTTGCACCAGTTTGCTTCTGTTATGCCTATACTGCTCTACAAGAATGGGTTCTAAAAGATTGGCTCCCTTTTCTGCAGGTTTGTGGTGATTTTATGGCTGGAGAAAATCATTTTCCATCCAAACGTCTTCCTGATGGCTCAAAAAGGATCAGAGTTCCTCACTTATTCAGCCCCCAGGTAATACCAAAGAGCCTCATCACTACAAGCTGATCACACAACTAAATAAGGACATTTGCTTATAATCTAGCCATTTGTGTTAATTTGTTTAGATATTGCTTTTCACATGATTTCTATATAAAATATTACTTTATTTATGTGCAGCCATTTGATGATGAGAAGAGAAAGAGAAGGATTTCAAAGCAACGGTGCTCGGTGCTTGTTTATTAGTCAAATACTAGTCTTGTACTGGCTTTTGTTGAACTCTAGGCCAATTGTCCATTATTTGTTATATAGTGATCCGAGGCTAATGCCTGATCATGTAATTTTCATTGATTAAACTATACTCAATGTCAATACAGGGATTGTATTCCCTCCATCAATAAAAAGTATTTGGCTTCGTGAACCTGTGATCAAAGTTAAAAGTGTATGCCATATCTTTAGTAGTTTTCCCCTCGATAAAACAAAGGTTGGTGTGAAGGTGCATTCTGCTTGTACATGTCTCTTTTTGGTCAATGTTTTATAGGATATTCCTGATTGAGTCACTAGTTTTGACTGGAGGGGATGGAACTGTGAAAGAGCAACTGTTGGCATGGGTGCATAAATGCTAAAATCATAACACTGAAGATGAAATTGATGATCAGACTAAGCTAAAATCTGCTCTATGGAAATTCATTCCCTTGCCAAGACCAGCTCTAGTCCGAGGGCACAGAAATTACTGTTGTAGGCTTCAAAAATTGAAGGTACCAAAATTTATTAATGCTAGTTTTAGGATACTCAAGCAATGCATACATACAAACATTTTAAACACCAAATAGATATTATTAAAGAGAGGGAAAGTGTCCAAATTTATCATTGAAGTAAGCGAAATCGTCCAGATATGCATTTCGTTGATAGTCGGGCCGGTCCCCAATGGTGTAGGAAGCCCGTGGTGGGCCGGTTCACAACTTTAAGCCCACGAGCCCGAGACCGCTAAGTCTGGGATCGGCAGGCAGGCCTGGGCCGGTTCAATCGGGCCTAATGGGCTCCAACGGCTCTTTTTAAAATTTAAAAAAAAAAAAATACCAACGGTCAAATTTTTAAAATCTAGCCGTTAGACCTTCATAATTTATCCATTGGCCACTTAAAAAATAGTCATTTGGCCCCCAAACTTTATTTTAACCCCAAATTTTATATAATTACACTTTTCCCAATTCTCAACTATAAATACTTTCTCATTCTTTCATTTTTACTTACCAATTCATCAATCTCTCTCAATCTATATCTAATTTCTCTTCTATAATTGCTTATTTTATTATTGCAATTTCGTGAAAAATTGTGAAGTTGGTGAATTGAAGTATTCAAGTCTTTAACGATTTTTAATTTTCAAGAAGTTGTTCGGCAATTCGGTAAACTCGTTCAAACTCTTAAGTTTTAAGAATATATTTTTATCTGTTTTAGTTTGCATAATTGTAATTAATATGGCATTTTCTTTGAAAAAAATGTTTGGTGGTAAGGGAAAAAGCTAAAATTGGTGAAAGTAGTAGCCAACCTACTACCCTTCCCCCGGCTCCCCGACCCAGACCTGTTACCCTTCCTGCTGCTCCTATTATTCTTGATAGTGATAACTTTTGTTTTCAATTTTCCGATAGTAAATTTTGCCATAATGTTGCACCAGGTCAAAGATTAAATGAAGAAGTTATGAATGCTCTTTATCCTAATGAAACTATATTAGAAAATGATGAGGAAAATGAGGATGTAGATGAAACCCAACCGGATTTAGATGATACATCTATTAGTCCTGTTAATAACCCAACTGATGCACCATTTGACCCACTTGTAGAAACACCTACTTTTAATAGACAACCTTCTAAACGCCTAGAAACATCATTAGTTTGGAATTTTTTTTTACTCAAGTAAGAGAACAAAATAAGGCTAAGTGTAACAATTGTGGGAAATTGCTGGCACATAAATATACTGGAGACCGTAGCGGCACGGGTAGTTTGGCTAGACACATACAAACACACCCTAGAGATAAAGTTAGATTTTTACAAATGAAAGCGCAGATAGAGGGGACAAGTGTAGATACTGCGGTTAACCCTACTACAGGTTCAAATCTAGTTCAACCAGGAATTAACACTGTGACCGGAGGTATTTTATATTACGATCCAAATAAAGATCGTGAAGAATTAGCAAAGATGGTTACCGTTATGTGCTTACCCTATACTTTTCCTTCTAATCCTAATTTTGTGCATTATATTAGAAAAGTTTATAATCCTACTTATAAAGGTTGTCTTCGCGCAACAGTTAAGAGCGATATTTATAAATATAAACATGAATATGAACAATATTTGCGGTATTTATTTACTCATATAACTAATCGGATTTCTATTACTACTGATATTGGTAGAAGTAATAATGACCGTGATTATCTAACTATTACAAGTCATTGGATAGATGATGAGTGGATAATGCAAAAACGCATTATTGTGAATAGAATAATTAATTCACGTCACACAGGTAAGTTTATTGCTAACACTGTAGCAGATATTTGTAGATATTTTTGCATTAGAGATAAAATAATGACAATTTCTATGGATAATGCTTCTAGTAACACTAGTGCTATAGGCATACTTACAACAACACTAAATCCTGCATTTAGTAATATATTCCATGTGAGATGTATTTGTCATATTTATCATTTAATTGTTGGTGATGGTATGCGCATTTTAAATTTAGAAATTGAAAAGGTTAGAATGGCTCTTAATTGGCTTTTTTATTCAAACCGTAGAAGTAGACTTAGAGAGTATTTTAAAAAATGTGATGAATATGGCCTTAGAGAAAGAAAGGTTCCTAAACCTTGTCCGACTAGATAGAATTATATGTACGAAAATTTACTAGTTGCATATGAATATAGAAACCCAATTAATGCGACGTTTAATGCTCGGGTTGGTGGTGAGGATGATGATGAAATGCTTACAACTCAAGATTGGACGAATGTTAAAATTCTTATAGATTTTTTAGAACATTTTCAAATTGCTACAAATGTATTTTTCGGGCAATATTATCCGACTATTTCAAACTGTTTATTTTATATTGCAGGACTATGTGATTTGTTTGTTCAATTTTCGGAGGGTGGAGAAATTTATAAACTTGCTATAGATGCAATGAAAGAAAAGTTTAAAAAATAGTTTTTCCATATCCCCCCTATTTATGGTGTAGCTGCAATGTTAAATCCTACAATGAAATTAGGAGGTCCTCACTCTTGGTACTCAAATATTTATAAGGCTTTAGATCTTTCAAATGAGGAATTTGCTACACTTGCAGATGCAAAAGCCTCAATTAAAATTAATGCTCAAACAATTTATAATGCTCATCAACTTGCCTTAGATCATGCTAGGCCAAAAGTTCCAACCCCTACTTCGTCTAGTTCACAATCGTCTAAAAGAGCTGCGGGCTTAAAAGCACTTGNGACTTGAAAAGGAGAATCCAGATGGCACTTTTGATCTTTTGGAATGGTGGAAGGCAAGGAAAAATGCTTCTATGGATAATGCTTCTAGTAACACTAGTGCTATAGATATTTGTAGATATTTTTTCATTAGAGATAAAATAATGACAATTTCTATGGATAATGCTTCTAGTAACACTAGTGCTATAAGCATACTTACAACAACACTAAATCCTGCATTTAGTAATATATTCCATGTGAGATGTATTTGTCATATTTATCATTTAATTGTCGGTGATGGTATGCGAATTTTAAATTTAGAAATTGAAAAGGTTAGAATGGCTCTTAATTGGCTTTTTTATTCAAACCGTAGAAGTAGACTTAGAGAGTATTTTAAAAAATGTGATGAATATGGCCTAAAGAAAGAAAAGTTCCTAAACCTTGTCCGACTAGATGGAATTATATGTACGAAAATTTAGTAGTTGCATATTAATATAGAAACCCAATTAATGCAACGTTTAATGCTCGGGTTGGTGGTGAGGATGATGATGAAATGCTTACAACTCAAGATTGGACGATGTTAAAATTCTTCTAGATTTTTTAGAACATTTTCAAATTGCTACAAATGCATTTTTCGGGCAATATTATCCGACTATTTCAAACTGTTTAGTTTATATTGCAGCACTATGTGATTTGTTTGTTCAATTTTCGGAGGGTAGAGAAATTTATAAACTTGCAATAAATGCAATGAAAGAAAAGTTTAAAAAATATTTTTTCCATATCCCCCCTATTTATGGTGTAGCTGCAATGTTAAATCCTACAATGAAATTAGGAGGTCCTCACTCTTGGTACTCAAATATTTATAAGGCTTTAGATCTTTCAAATGAGGAATTTGCTACACTTGCATATGCAAAAGCGTCAATTAAAATTAATGCTCAAACAATTTATAATGCTTATCAACTTGCCTTAGATCATGCTAGGCCAAAAGTTCCAGCCCCTACTTCGTCTAGTTCACAATCGTCTAAAAGAGCTGCGGGCTTAAAAGCACTTAAATCTTGGACGGAGTTCAGGGGTTCTCAAGGTGATAATTATGATGAAACTTCACATCTAAATGAGCTTCAAGTTTATTTGTCGCAGGGACTTGAAAAGGAGAATCCAGACGATACTTTTGATCTTTTGGAATGGTGGAAGGCAAGGAAAAAATATTTTCCGGTTCTTGCAAAAATGGCTCGGGATATTTTAGCTATTCAAGCTTCAACTGTTGCATCAGAGAGCGCTTTTAGTCAAGCACGACTTCAAATAGGTGATCATAGAGCGTCTATGAGGGAGAGCTTGGCAAAATCAGTACTGTTCAGAGATTGGATCCGCTCGGAAAGAAGAAACTTTGGACTTGCGGAATCACAACCGGAGATAGATGAAGCTTATGAAGAAATGATAGTGGAACTTGCGGAGGATGCTGCTTCGCCCGGAAGTGGTGACGAACAAGCTTCTTTTCCACCACCACCAACGGAACCTCCTCCGAACCTTGAAGGATTTATGAGATTTGTTAGAGATACAATGTAGATGATGCTGTAACTTGTATTTTGGCACATCTTCTTTAGTTTTTTTTCCCTTTTAATGGTGATATTAGTACCTTGTTGTGCTCATTCCATTGGGGGGAAGAAGACTAAGAAATATATGTCATTTTTGGTAATAAAAATTATAAGACATGCCTTTGAATATCTCTTTGCAATATTTTTTTGTCTTTAACTTGCAATTTATTATAAGCTATAATATATATACATAACATACA
>MU728765.1:0-17708 GCA_026770625.1 Nicotiana glauca
TATATATATATATATATATATATATATATATATATATATATATATATATATATATATATATATATATATCATGTAATCATGCGTGACACTTGGCTAGAAGCCAGTGAACCTCGAGGATTTTTTTTCCTGTTTTTAATTATGACAACTTCTATAAGGAAATCCACCATATCTATAGATTTGCTCCAGTTACGGAGGGAACTTGCTAGCTGAAAACTTGAATAAAATGAAGAAGAAGGGGGATGTTACTATGTGTTTTATACATGCTTATTTTATATAATTGCCCTTTTTAATACTTATTCACTTCTTTATTGTAATGATATTATTGGGCCATTAGTAAGTGTCGAAGTCGACCTCTCGTCACTACTTCTTCGAGGTTAGGCGGGATACTTACTGAGTACACATTATTTTTGTACTCATGCTACACTTGTTGTGCATTTTTGTTGCACGGGAACATGTACCTCTAGTGGCCTAATGGACGTAGCAGCATGGATGATACAGAGACTTAGGTGAGCTGCATCTCTCGAGATGACCCGCAACTGGCAGAGTCTCTTTCAGTGTATTTTATTTACCTTTTCTCCAAGTTTGTATTCTGGACAACTATTGTAATTTATTAGATTTTCTAGTAATTGTTCATGCACTTGTGACGCCGGGTTTTGGGATGATTTCAGAATTATTCAATAATTTAATAAAGACATCATTATTTATTCAGTGAAGTTTATTATTCATTGTTTAAAGTTTAGCGGAAATGATTTTGAAACTATTAAAATGAGAATTTAATAGTTAAGTGGTGTTGGCTTGCCCGACAATGGTGTCCAGTGCCATCACGACCCTTAGTGGATTTTGGGTCGTGACAATATGGTATCAGAGCACTAGGTTCCCTTAGGTCTCACGAGTCATGAGCGAGTCTAGTAGAGTCTTACGGATCGGTACGGAGATGTTTGTACTTATCTTTGAGAGGTTACAGGGCTGTTAGGAGCACTTCCCTTCTTGATTCCTCAATCATGCGATTTGATTCCTTTAAGGCTTATGCCTTTACTTATTTCCTACTCAATCTATGGGACGCGAAGTGCTTATTATAAATCGAGAATTGAGGAATTTTAATGGTACTACAAATGTAGTGCGGGATGTTTCCCCCTGCATAGTTGATTGGACTATTGTCGTCGCCTTGCGGAAGGATATTCTGTCGTTTCAGCTCAGTAGCTGAACTTCTTAGGGCTTTGAGACTATGCACAGGTTACTATGATGCTCATGGGTTGTTACCGCACAGTATGATGTAATGGTAGGATGTTTGTCTATGTGTCGGAGCAGTGGTTGACTTGGAAGGAGGTTTACTCAATACATGATTCAGAGATCTAGTGTCTGATGGAGGAAAGACAACCGGACCATGAATGTTCAGGTTTGGGTTGACGGAGTAATGATCTATTGGTTCAAGTGCTATAGAGATATATTTTGATTTAAGTCAATGGCTGGGCAGCAAAGGATGGGGATGGACATGTGGGAAGTGTCTTGTGGTGATTAAACTCCAGGAAGGCCAAGTGTGGGAGATAGGATGACCCGGAAGCATTTCGACGCCTATTGTGGAAGTTAACATTTTGGAAGAATTTCATAAGCTTGGGATGAAGTGCATTTTAATGTTATCGATGTCCGTTTGGGATTCGGAGTCTGGGAATAACTCCATATGGTGATTCTGGTGTTGGGAGCGCGATCGGAAGTGAATTCAGAGGTTTGTGGGTCATTTGGCTAAAGTTAGAAATTTTAAGGTTTTTTAGAAGTTTGACTGGAAGTGGACTTTTTTATATCGGGGTTGGATTCTGATTTTGGAAGTTAGAGTAGGTCTGTAATGTTGAATATGACTTGTGTGCAAAATTTGAGGTCAATCGGACGTGATTTGATAGGTTTAAGCATCAAAAGTAGAAGTTTGAAATTTTAAGTTCATCAAGTTTGATTTGGGGTGTGATTCTTGATTCTAGCATTGTTTGATGCGATTTGAAGCCTTGAACAAATTCGTATTATGTTTTTAGACTTGTGTAGGTGTTAGGTTTGGAGCCCCGAGGGGCTCGGGTGAGTTTCGGAGCATTTTGTTGAGAAGTGGGATTGCTGGTGCTGGTGTGACCGCATTTTCGGTGTTTTGGTCGCAAATGCGACCATGGCATTTGCAAAGGTAGGCTCGCATTTGCGAACCTGGGGTTGCTAAGGGAAGATCGCTTTTGCAAGGGAGTTATCGCATTTGCGATGCTGTCCTCTTTGCATTTGCGAGGCTTTTTTTCGCAAATGCGACCATGGCATGGGGGAGCTGGCTTCGCATTTGCGATGCCTTTGTCGCAAATGCGACCATCACTATTGCAATCCAGAGGTCGCAAATGCGACTTTTGCGTCTGGTGCAATGACTTTTTATTCCGAGACTTAGCCCATTTCCCTCATTTCCCACTTCGTCTTAGGCGATTTTTGAGAGCATTTGAGAAGGGGTTCCACCATCATCAAGAGGTAAGTGATTTCTTTTAGTTATGGGTTAAATACAAGGATTATATATGGATTTAAACATGTAAAATTATAGAAATTTAGGCATTTTGAAGAAAACCCTAGAAATTGGTATTTTTGGATTTTGACCAAGATCTTAGGCATGGAATTGAGAATAAATTATATATTTGAGTTCGTGAAGTCATGGGTAAACTTTATCTTCAAAATATTTTTGGAATTCGAGCATGTGGGCTGATCGAGGCCAACCCTGCACTTCTATTGAGTAGCAAGAGAGGTCGAAGCATCTTTTACCCGACTAAGGTCGGGATCGATTTCCACAGGGAGCTAGATATTGGAGTTGGGTGTCTATCTAAAGTGAAGTTGTGTATTTGCTCCAAATTGCACTTCTACACATTTTTTGTTCTGATTATGATTCTAATTTTATAAAACTATAATGCTCAATTAAACTAAAATAAGCTAGGGTTAAACTATTGCAAATTGTTCAAATGATTAAAAGGAACTAGGGTAGTGACTTTCGCCTAGGTGGTCAATTGACAGATTCTTGAGTCTAAAGCTAGATTGTCACATTTGGGGAATATGATATAACCATTGCACGATTCCACTCACTCTATACCTCTCGGTAATTCGAGTGATTTTGCCCGAATTGACTTTCTCAAGACCAATTGGGTATGCAAATTTGCACAAGCAATCAAGATTCAAGTTGGGTATTACTATCTCTAGGTTTAACCCTTTAATTGGAGCTATCGATCTCTTGAATACGCACCAATTCCTTGTTGGACTAATTTCACGGACTTAGGTTCTCTTTCTCAAGAAGAGCCAAAGTCTACAAAGCATAAACTAGCATTTGCAACCACTAATTCATAATTAAAACCCTAAATTAGCCCAAATATCAAACACACATAGACAATCAAACATTAAAACACAATACCCATCAATTACCAAAACTAGGGTTGAGCCACAACCCTAGCTAATGGGTTTAGCTACTTATGATTGTAGAAAAAAACAAAGAAATAGATGAAAAGAAACCCATAATAATTAATTACTAAATTAAACTTGAAGATTCAATGTTGAAATCACACTAAAATTACTCGAAATAGCTAAAAGCAACGAAGTCACGAGCGCAGCTCCCAGTACAAAACTATCTGATGCCCTAAAAATGAAAAAAGAATCTATTTATACTAGGCTAAAAGTCTTGGACAAAAATACCCATGCGGGGCTCGTGCGGACCGCACAAAAATGAGTGCAGCCGTACTAAGGCTCTTGACTTGAATATCCACCTCTCTGAACTTGGGCAATGCGAACCGAACTAAATCAAGTGCGGCCGCGGTGACTTCTAGCGTGGTTCGCATGAAATGGAGCGCGGACCGCATTGGGCTTCAATCTTCAATCTAGCAACTCTCTAAACCTTGGCTCTGCGGAACACACTAATCGAGTGCGGCCGCAGTGAACCAAATGCAAACCGCAAAAAATCCGTTACGGCCGCATTGCCTTTTGGCCTGAGATGCACACTCTCTAAACTTCACTTGTGCGGACCGCACAGAATGGTGTGCGGCTGCACTGGCCCTTTTTGACTGAGCTTTGTCTTGTCTTGGTACTTGTGCAAGTTTCACTCCTTTTTGAGCTGGTATTTGACACCTTGTCACCTTGTTGATCAAACCTGCATTCAAGCACTACTTGTGAGCATTTTGGACTATTTTGTACACATTTCTAATCAAAACTTGAGCATGAAGGAGTGTAAAATGCATCATATTCCCTAGTTATCAATTCCCGCAAACTTAAGCTTTTGTTTGTGCTCAAACAAATAAAATAAGACCCACCCCTTAAGAAAAATCCAAGAAAATTCAGTTGTCCGAAAGTGACCTCTTCTAGCATCAGTTAGGACTAACAATTGCCCTTAATACAAATGAATCATTAATAACACTTTACTCTTTTAAACACCATGGATTAAGTGCGACACAAGAGCATCAAGAGTTGACTCAACACATCAAAGAACTCTTTCTATTAGTTTGGTCATTGTGGAACCCAAACTCACACATCCTCAACTCTCCCTAAGCAAACCTCACCTTTAAAATAGTGGCACTAAAAATGAGGTTAATGGTAATACACTCATCTCTCTGAAGGAAAAGTCACAAGTCTGGCTCTAAGTACCATATGCTTGCCCCTTATGTGAGTCACCACTAATGTAAGCTTCATTCAACTAGAGATCATATAGTACTTTTGTGGAGACATAGTGAAGCCTTTTGGTTCTAGGTAAGCAATTTTTTGTCTAAGTAGGTTCCATCTTCCCTTAAGCACTTCTTTTGTTTCATTTTGGCACGCATTCACTTGACTTTTTGATTCATTTCACTTCTTTCTAAGGGGTTAGATAGACACACTGTTAGTCTTTCTTATACATTACAAATCTTTTCTTCTTTCTCAATTTTTCACACCTTTCATTCTTTGCTTTTCTTGAATCCCTTTTATTCATTTTGACATTGAGTATTCTTTGTCTTTTTTCTTTTTTTCTTTTTCGTTGCCTTTCCTTTTCTTCATTTTGTACCTTTCTACCACTTTGTTTCCATCCTCATCTCTCCCCCCAAAATTATATTTTTTTTATGTGGTAAGGAAAGATCGTGTGCCAAGAGAGGGTATCTTTTAGAACAGGTAAAGGCTTATATCATGGTTCTTGAAGGAAAAAGGTCTAAGGCTTAAAAGGGTTGACTAGGGTTTTTATCATTGGTAGGCGATGGAAGTGATCAAGCTATCATTTGGATCAAGGAGACCCTATAATCATGTCTCAAGTCAAACTACTCTTAGGATTTTGCCTCAACAAACATTCAGGGCAAGTTCTAGATGAATGACTTGGGACTTGGACTTGCAATATAATTTCTCACCACACAAGCTATGGGATTGCTAAATACACAAAGTCGAGGTCCCACAACAACCTTAGATAAGATTTTAGCACACAATGGTCCCGAAAAACCACTTGATGATTATCGGCCAACACAAGAGTCTGAAGGTCACAACTTTTACCATCCTATACACAACGATTTATTTTTTACCATAAGATCAAAGGCCAATGTGCTAGGCCCAAGTGAAGCTTTGCTTGAGGCACCCTTACCACTAACTACTAAAAAGCAAAAAGAAAAACAGACTGAAACCCTTAAGAAGGTTATCACACCATCCATCATTGGGAAGAGCCACCTGGTTCACACAAACTCCACATTTGGAAAGAACTGTGGCATTAAGAAAACCAAAGGCTTATTGCAAGCGGTCAAAACAAGAAGCTACTAACATAAATAAGAATCTACGGAAAAGAAAAATGCGGAAAGTAAAATAAATATGTAAAAGAGGGGATTTAATCAAATATACAATACGGGGATGAATATATACAATTTAACATAACTTTTATATACATACCCAAATTGAAAAGTACGAAAAATGTAATGAAGTACTAAAATTATATGAACACCAAAGATAAAAAAGAATGAAACCATAAAATCTGTCAAATATATATAGTTATCCAACAAATCAAAGTAGGGCCTACCCCCTCAAATGAAAGTTGGCATTGTCCTCAATGCCAACTAAGCAAAATAAATATCAAAAATAAAAGGAAGAGTATACAGAAACTCCCTATTGGCCATCTATCTGCATGGGGTCCTGAGTGGTATATAGGTTTGCAATATGCTCGGGAACCTCAGACTGGCTCCATGTGACCTGTGGCTCTGCTACTGGGGCCTGAGCCTAGACCTGGACAGGCTCTTGGGCTGCATCCTATGGCTGACTGGAGGAGGTCTCCGGTGGGTCTTCCAACTCGATGACTGCATCATCTGCACGGGGAATCATCATCTTCCTCTTGGGAGGCCGCTCTGACTGCACTGGCTGGGGATGGGTTGCTAGCACAGAGTCATGTAGTAATAAATCCAACGGCAGGTGATCTGCCTTCAACCTGTCAACCTCTCAACCTCAACCAATAACTCCTTCACAGACTCCTTGGAAGCCCACGTCTTCCTCATCTTCTTGGCCTCCCTAGCAAGCTCATTGAGAGCTTTCCCATGAGAATCCACAGCTTTCGTAAGCACTTTCTGAGTATCAAGGATCTTCTTTTGGTTTTTTAGAATATCTTTGAGGGCATCCTTAATAGAATGTAGGACCTGCGGAGGCGGAGGTGCCGACTGAGCTTTCACTGTAGTAGTGTTGACAGACAATTAGAGGAAGCTGTCTGCATCTAGTTGTTGATGCTGAGAAAGGCCTGGCTCAGACGGTGTGCAGTCATTGGGTAGGCCGGGGTGGAGGGTATGTCTAGAATTGCTGAAATGGATGGACCAGGGGGCATGTCCACTGAGGTGGGAGAAGGCTGAGTAGGAGCCACTACCACTACTGGCTCTTCAGACTGGCCAGTTGGAGCAATGGCTATTCCCTTGTAGTTCTTGCCTTTTGGGTTGTCATCACCCTGCATGTTGTACCACGAGAATAGGGCCTTTGCTTTCACTTTGATATCAAATGGCAGCTTTTCAACTTTGAGGTCCCTGAAGTACATGGTTAAGAAGCTGGGGAAGGGGTAGTTTTTGTCACCTTCACTTACTACCTGTGTAATCACCTGAGACATCACGTTCCCGACATTAATCGGGTACCCCGCCATGATTGATGCTACCAGTACTGCCCGGAGAAGAGGGAGTGAGTTGTCATGGGTAGTAGGGTCTAATCTACTGCACATGAATGTTTCCCACCCCTTGGCCTCGAAATTCAAACTTCTCAAAATTTTCACTCCCGCATTTAACCAATCGGGGGCGGTACCTGGGATTGCCAGATACTGTGCCAACCAAGGACGGACCTCCTCACCTAATTCCATCTTTGCCAAATACAGAGATTCATCCTCCTCATCGAATCCCAAGTAATCGTTTATTGTTTTCCCATCAAATAGCACTTTCAAATTCCGCACCATGGTCACTTTGGTGCCCTTCTTGATGTGGGCAGCATTTGTGTAGAATTCCTTGACCAGGTGCTCGTTTTCATCCTCACAGTGGCCTAAGAAGTACTCCCAGCCCATTCTCTCTCTAAATTATCTTCTCACATTGGGGTTGTGAGGCAAGAGGTATCTATCTACAAAACTCTGTTCCGAAATCAATTTCCTCATAGGCCACCATTCTCTGAACTTATGGTAGGCCACCTCACTCACAAAGCGGTCTTGCCGCACCTCCGATTTTCTAGTTCTAGCAAATCCTCCCACCTGAGGTTCACCCCCTTCTCCTACTACCCCTTCTTCTCTCGCAGCCTCATATTCTCCTACTACACCCTCCCCGGATAATGAAGTTGTGGGAGAGGTAGAGTATTCATTTTCACCACCAGCAGCTGAGCCCTCAGACGACTCAAAAGATACACGCACTAAAGCTTGGGCAGTGGGGGAAGGTGGAGGAGTGTCTCTCAGTCTGTTTCTCTCCGGCCAGTCAGGAAGAAATTCTAGCACGGAGTCTGAAAATGCCTCCCGGGAGGGCTCATACTCACTTCTCGATGAGTGGGAAGCAGCTCTATCAGCGGCCCAAATCGCCTTCCTGGTTGTTTTTATCGCTTCCCAAACTTGGGGGGTTAGTCTTATCATCCCCCCCCCTCCCCCGGGAGGATTCTCCTCTACCTGCTTGTTTAGCACCCTTGACTTGTTTCACCATTGTCTGCAAACAACATTCATTAGGCTTGTTAGTATTCAGAAAAGCATTGTGAATTGCAGTTGCAGAAAAATGTTACAGACAGTTCAAAATGTTACAGAGTGCAGACCGCACAAAATGTAGTGCGGCCGCACAGAGGCCAATGCGAACCGCACAAAATCTATTGCGGTCCGCACATAGGTTGGGTTCAGACTACCCACTCTCTGAATCCATACACTGCGGACCGTACAAATGGACCAATGCGGTCTGCACTGAGGCATCGTGGACCATACAAAATGCAATGTGGACGCTATCCTCAAGGATCAGGTTTCAGAACTTTTAGCAATGCGGTCCGCACAAAGTACCATTGCGGACCACACAAGGGCACTGCAGACCAGCATAATTTCCACCGCAGTCAACACTGAGTACCCATTAGCAGCACTGACTTAAGGTTCCTTGTTTAATCACTTTTAGTTCAATTTTGCACTAACTAAAGAGTCCCTAAGTGTTTGCCTAGTGATTTAACTACCTAATCCTAATTTATACAAGAAATTAACTAACCTAAGTTACAAAATTGAAAGAAATACGGGAAAGGAAAGAAGAATACACAGGAAAAACAAAAACTAAAAGAAAATACAAAAATTAAACAACTAAAAAGAAATAAAAGTTACCAAATGTGAGAAGTACTGATGATTAATCGAGAATATGCAGATGAATTTGTGCAAGAAGGAAGATGAACAGTGAAATTTTGAGTTCTGAGAGTGAAAAGTTCGAAAAGTGTAAAAGGAGGGCCTCGGCCCTATTTATAGAAAAGATCATGGGGCCCAGCTTACCAACCTAATGCGGATTGCATAAAATGCAATGTGGTCCTAACCATATAGTGTTATGCAAGTTTGAGAAAGGAAACCACTATGGTCCGCACAAAATACCATTGCGGCCGTAGTAGTCCACCGTAGACCGCACAAAATGTAATGCGGCCGCGGTGGAAAACTTCAGAGAGTTGGTTGTTTTATCCATCATCAGTGCGATCCGCACTGATTTTTGTGCCCCCCGCACTAAGTTCTTTGCCGATGCACAAAATGTAGTGTGGTCCGCATTGCAAACTTTAGAGACTTAAATAATTTTTTTTCCACTTTGTCCTGCAATGCATCAACACAATCCTGTAGCATCTCACAACCAGTCAGTCCAAAAACAAATCCTATACTACAATGAAAATCAAAGAAAAACACATGGATTGCCTCCCAAGAAGCGCCTGATTTAACATCGCGGCACGACGCAGTTTACCATCAAATCATTTGAGATGAGAAGTGCCACCACGTGGTTGTCATCAATTTTTCCCAAGTATTGCTTCACCCTATGCCCATTCATTCTAAAAACTTTCCCATTTTTGTTCTTTAAATCAAGAGCACCAAACAGGGTCACCCACACCACCTCAAAAGGTCCACTCCATTTTGACTTGAGCTTTCCCGGAAACAAACGTAACCGAGAGTTGAATAAAAGAACCAAATCCCCACCTTGAACTCCTTGTGATGAGTATTTGTCATGAAGGTACTTCATGTTATCCTTGTGCAGGGATGAACTGGAGTAGGCATGGAATCGAAATTCATCAAGTTCATTGAGCTGCTCCACCCGAAGATTTGCACCTACATCCCAATCAAGGTTCAACTTCCTCAAATCCCACATGGCCTTGTGCTCTAACTCAACCGGTAAATTACAAGCTTTCCCAAACACCAACCGATATGGAGACATACCGATCAGAGTCTTGTAAGCAGTCCTATACGCCCATAAAGCATCATCCAACTTCTTAGACCAATCGGTCCTATTTGCATTGACCATTTTAGATAGAGTACTCTTGATTTCCCTGTTTAAGACTTTAACTTGGCCACTCACCTGAGGATGATAAGGAGTAGACACTTTGTGGTTGGCACCATAATTTGCAAGCAAGGTGTCAAAAGCTCTATTGCAAAAATGCAACCCCCTATTATGATCGCACAAGGAGTGCCAAACCTTGTAAAAATGCTCTTTTTGAGAAATGCCACCATGCTCCTAGCTTCGTTGTTGGTCAAAGCCACGGCCTCGACCCATTTTGAAACATAGTCAACCGCCACTAGAATGTAGGTGTTCCCACACGAGCTAACAAATGGGCCCATAAAATCAATGCCCCATATATCAAAAATATCAACCTCAAGAATTGTATTGAGAGGCATCTCATCTTTCTTCGAAATTCCACCCGCTCTTTGATATTCGTCATATCTCTTCACAAGATCACTTGCATCTTTATACAAAGTTGGATAATAAAACCCACAACTAAGAACTTTGGAATCCGTCCTTGCCCCACCATGATGGCCACCATAGAGAGAGGAATGACAAGCGTCCAACATACTCAATTGTTCTTCCTCCGGGACACACTTTCGGATCACACCATCCGTGCAAGTCTTAAACAAATATTGCTCATCCCAATAAAAATCCAAACTATCCCGTTTGAGCTTCTTCCTTTAGTTAGAAGAGAGCTCACACGGGATGATGCCATTCATAAGGTAATTAGCAACATATGCGAACCATGGCATATCACTCATTGACACAAAAAGTAGCTGCTCATCGGGAAATGTATCATTGATCTCTAGGCCATCACACGACCTTCCTTCCTCCTCCAAGCAGGACAAGTGGTCCGCCACTTGGTTTTTACTACCTTTCCGATCCACAATTTCTAAATCAAACTCTTGAAGTAACAAGACCCATCGCATCAGCCTAGCTTTGGAGTCTTTCTTTGTCATCAAGTACCTAAGGGCTGCATGATTGTGTGCACTATGACATTGGCTCCCATGAGATACGGTCGAAATTTTTCCATTGCGAACACAATAGCCAACAACTCTTTCTCAGTCACTGTGTAGTCCCTTTGAGCCTCATTCATTGTCTTGCTCACGCAGTACATTGGATGAAATATTTTGTTAACTTTTTGACCCAAAACTGCCCCATCCGCAACATCACTCACGTCGCACATGAGCTCGAAAGGCAAACTCCAATTGGATGCGGTAATGATAGGGGTGGTGGTCAACTTAAACTTAAGAAGTTCAAATGCTTGAATACATCCCTTATCGAACACGAACTTGGCATCCTTTTCTAGTAGCTTACACAAAAGATTTACTACCTTCGAAAAATATTTTATAAATCTCCGGTAGAACCCCACGTGCACAAGAAAACTCCTAACCCCCTTGACAAAAGTGGGGGGAAGAATCCTTAAACCACCTCTATTTTGGCCTTATCAACTTCTATGCCATGCTTTGAAATTTTATGACCCAGCACTATGCCCTACTCAACCATGAAGTGGCATTTTTCCCAAATGAGCACAACATCGGTGTCTTCACAACGGACCAACACTCTATCCAAATTTTTCAAACATTTATCAAATGAATCACCCACCACTCTAAAGTTGTCCATGAACACCTCCAAAATATCTTCCATTATATAGGTTAAAATGGCCATCATACACTATTAGAATGTCGCTGGTGCATTACACAACCCGAAAGGCATCCGAGAAAAAGCAAATGTGCCATATGGACAAGTAAATATGGGCTTCTCCTGACCATCCGGAGCAATCAAGATTTGTTTGTACCCAGAATACCCATCCGAGAAACAACAGAAGGCACTCCCAACAAGACGATCAAGCATCTGGTCAAGGAAAGGCAATGGGAAGTGATCGTTGCGGGTCACCTTGTTCAGCTTGCGATAGTCCATGCACACCCTCCATCTGATAACTGTCCGGGTAGGAATTAGTTCATTATTATCATTGGTCACCACGGTCATACCACCCTTCTTCAGCACACACTGCACCGGTGAAGTCCACGAGCTACAGATATAGGGTACACAACCTCGACATCTAACCACTTGATCACCTCCTTTTTCAAAACTTCTTGCATTGCCTCGTTCAACCTCCTTTAATGTTCCAAGGAGGGTTTTACATCATCTTCAAGAATAATCTTGTGCATACAGAATGCGAGGATTATTCCTCGAATATAAGCTAAAGTCCATCCAATTGCTTTTTTCCAATTTTTGAGCACCGTCAATGTGGCATCTACCTACATATTGGTAAGACAAGAGGAAAGAATAACTAGTAAAGTTGAACTAGGGCCTAAGAATTCATTCCTAAGGTGTGGAGGCAATGGCTTCAACTCCAACACTGGAGGTTCCTCAATTGAAGGCTTTGTTGGAGGAGTCTTTCTATTTTCAAGATCCAAAGAGAGTTTCCTAGGCTCATAAGAATAAGAGCCCATTCCATGTAAAGCATTCACACACTCCACTCGGCCCTCATCATCATTGACATCAAGATTTAACAATACGGACTCCAGAGGGTCTTCCACATTGATCATTGCACTAGTATCATCAATTATCACAGCTGTGACAAGATCCACAAATGAGCACACTTCGATACAATTGGGATGCTTCATTGACTTGCCCACATGAAAGACTACCTTCTCATCACCCACCCGAAAAGTGAGTTCCCCTACTTCCACATCAACTAGAGCCTTCCCCATAGCAAGGAAAGGTCTCCCCAATATGATCAGGATTTCATAATCTGCCTCACAATCCAAGATCACAAAATCAGCTGGTAAGATAAATTTGTCCACCCGGACAAGCACATCATCAATAGTACCCAACGGTTGCTTCATTGATTTATCCGCCATTTGCAATATCATGGAAGTCTGCCTTGGTGGCCCAATACCCAAAGTCTTAAAAACTGAGTAGGGCATCAAGTTTATGCTTGCCCCTAAATCACATAAAGCTTTAGCAAAGTCTGCACTTCCAATAGTGTAAGGGATAGTGAAAGCACCGGGATCCTCCAACTTCGGAGCTATTAAATGTATTATTGCACTAACTTGGTGGGTCATCTTGATAGTTTCACAGTCCATGGATCTTTTCTTTGTCACCAAATCTTTCATAAATTTAGCATAGCCAGGCATTTGCTCCAAAGCCTCCACCAAAGGCACATTGATGGATAAGTTTTTCATCATGTCAATGAACTTTTTGAACTGATTCTCATTTTTCTACTTGGATAGCCTTTGAGGATAAGGTGGAGGTGGCCTAGTCAAGGATGCATTGGCTTTTGGCACAACCGTCTCCGGCATGTCTATTACGTGTTCCCTAGATGGGTTCACATCATTTTGCGTTTCCACCTCAGCATCTTGAATATCAATGCTCACTTCTTCGTTCACATTTTCATCAACCACATTCTCAACCACCAAAGGAACTTCATCTTCTTGCAACTCAACTTTATCACCCAAAACTTGCTTTTATTTGGAGGCATTCACATCACCGCCTCGTGCACCCCTAGTAGTTGCTGCCATAACATGATTGTCCCCACCCTTTGGGTTAACCACCGTATCACTCGGTAGAGCCCCTTTAGGGCGAGTATTCAACGACTGTGAGATTTGGCCTAGCTGAACCTCCAAATTCCTTATTGAAGTATTATGAGAAGACAATTGCGCATCGGAGTCTACATTCTTTTTCATCATCTGTTCAAACATCATTTCAATTCTCCCCATTTCATTATTGGAAGAACTAGGACCCTGGGATGGAAAAGGTGGTGGATTGCTCGGTTGTTGGTACATTGGGGGCCTTTGAAAGCCTTGCCCCTGATTTCCCTGGTTATTGTTCCATCCACCCTGGTTGTTGTTGTTGCCCCAGTTTTCTTGATTGCTCCGATTGTTGTTTTGATTTCCCTAGTTTGGATTTTGATTATTGTTTCCCCAATTTTTTATTCCTTGCTATTGATTATTCCAATTTTTGTTTCCTTGTTGTTAATTACCCCAATTGCCTTGGGATCTCTACTGTTGCTGTTGGTTGGAAGAATTGCCTCTTTGGCCTTAATAATTATTCACATATTGTACCTCTTCATTTTGCCCATCATAACCATCATCTTGGAATCCACTACAATCATTGTCAAATTGATCCGAACTTCCTTGGTTCTGTTGACCTTTTGTCTTCTTTGGTTCACTAGCATGTTAACACCCTCCATGGAATTCACTTGGCGAGGATTTTGGACTTGTTACAACTTTGCCTTTGCTAGTTGGTTCATGGTTGTTGTCAACTCAGCTATCGTATGCCCATGATCATGTAATTCTTTATGCAAATGAGTGACTGTGGGGTCACCCTGGGACACATTGGCTCTACTTTGCCAAGCAGAGGACGTGTCGGCCATCTCGTCAAGAATGGCACAAGCTTCACCATACGTCAACTTCATGAAATTACCCCCAGTAAGTTGATTCACTATGCATTGATTTGTTATGTTGATGCCCCAGTAGAAAGTTTGTTGCAACATATTCTCTGTCATATCATTGTTGGGGCATTCCTTCACAATGGTTCTATATCTCTCCCAAATCTCATGCAATGGTTCGGTGGGCTCCTGCTTGAAAGCTAAGATCTCATCCCGCAGTGCTGCCATATGCCTTGGTAAGAAGAACTTTGCAATGAACTTGTCCGCCAACTCATCCCAAGTAGTGATGGAATGGTTGGTAAGTCGTTCAAGCCAATCTAACTCCTTCCCTCTAAGTAAAAATGGGAAGAGTCTCAACCGGAGTATATCCTTGAACACATTAGTTTGCTTGCTCCCCCAATAGGTATCCACGAACCCCTTGAGATGTTTGTAAGAGTTTTGAGTGGCAGAGCCCGTGAAATACCCATGCTACTCAAGCAATGTCAGCATCACATTAGTAATTTGGAAATTTCCTGCCCGGATCCGGGGTGGGACAATTGCACTTGCATAGCCTTGGTTTAGGAGCACTCGAGGAGCCACTCTTGGAGGTGGCAGAGGAGGGTCTGGAACATTATCATTAACATTGGCTTGGTGGCCTCTCCATTGTCCATGAGGTACAAGAAGCACCTCATCATCTCTGATATCTTCTACCTCCTCCTCAATCACATTTCCAAGAGGGTCATTAACATTTGCTGCCATTTTGTACCTGACGTTGTGACACACACAAGTTATTAACAAATAAGGAAAGAAGAACAATACACAAAACTATTTAGATAGATAGCCAAAACCATTAGCTTCCCGCTAAGGATGCCAAAACGTGATCGAGGCCGACCCTGCACTAATATTAAGTAACGAGAGAGGTCGAAGCAGCTTTTACCCGATTAAGGTCGGGATCGATTTCCATAGGGAGCTAGATATTGGAGTTGGGTGTATATCTAAAGTGGAGTTGTGTATTTGCTCCAAATTGCACTTTTACACATTTTTGGTTTTGATTATGATTCTAATTTTATAAAACTACAATGCTCAAACTAAAATAAGCTAGGTTTAAACTATTGCAAATTGTTCAAATGATTAAAAGGAACTAGGGTAGTGACTTTCGCCTAGGTGGTCAATTGACAGATTCTTGAGTCTAAAGCTAGATTGTCACATTTGGGGAATATGATATAACCATTGCACGATTCTACTCACTCTATACCTCTCGGTAGTTCGAGTGATTTTGCCCGAATTGACTTTCTCAAGACCAATTGGGTATGCGAATTTGCTCAAGCAATCAAGATTCAAGTCGGGTATTACTATCTCTAGGTTTAACCTTTTAATTGGGGCTATCAATCTCTTGAATATGCCCCAATTCCTTATTGGACTAATTTCACGGACTTAGGTTCTCTTTCTCAAGAAGAGCCAAAGTCTACAAAGCATAAACTAGTGTTTTCAACCACTAATTCATAACTAAAATCCTAAATTAGCCCAAATATCAAACACCCATAGACAATCAAGCATTAAAATACAATGGCTCAACCCTAGCTAATGGGTTTAGCTACTTATGATTGTAGAAGAAAACAAAGAAATAGGTGGAAAAAAACCCATAATAATTCATTACTAAATTAAACTTGAAGATTCAATGTTGAAATCACACTAAAATTACTCAAAATAGCTAAAAACAAAAAACAACGAAGTCACGAGCGCAGCTCCCAGTACAAAACTATCTGATGCCCTAAAAATGAAAAAAGAATCTATTTATACTAGGCTAAAAGTCTTGGACAAAAATACCCATGCGGGGCTCGTGCGGACCGCACAAAAATGAGTGCAGCCGTACTAAGGCTCTTGACTTGAATATCCAGCTCTCTGAACTTGGGCAATGCGGATTGCACTAAATCGAGTGCGGCCGCGGTGACTTCTAGCGCGGTCCGCCTGAAATGGAGCGTGGACCGCATTGAGTTTCAATCTTCAATCTTGTAACTCTATGAAGCTTGGCTCTGCGTACCGCACTAAATCAAGTGCCGCCGCAGTGAACCCAATGCGGACCGCAGAAAATCCATTGTGGCTGCACTGCCTTTTGACCTGAGATGCACACTCTTTGAACTTCACTTGTGCGGATTGCATAGAATGGTGTGCGGCCGCATTGACCCTGTTTGACTGAGCTTTGTCTTGTCTTGGTACTTGTGCAAGTTTCACTCCTTTTTGAGCTGGTATTTCACTCCTTGACACCTTGTTGATCAAACCTTCAATCAAGCACAACTTGTGAGTCTTTGGAACTATTTTGTACACAGTTCTAATCAATACTTGAGCATGAAGGAGTGTAAAATACATCATATTCCCTAGTTATCATGGACCCGAGGGCAATTTAGTCAACTTTTCGATCGGGGTTAGGAATTGTTATAATTGGATTATTATGAGTAATTGAACATGTATTAATGGGTTTACATAATTATTGGCTAGTTTTGGAATATCGTGCATCAATTTGAGTCTTCGAAAGGGCGCGGAATGCCGGTTATAGAACTTCGTAGCGAGGTGAGTCTCTTTTCTAACATTGTAAGAGGAAACTATCCCCATATGTGAAATAATTGATATGTGCCTCTATTTGTGGGGGCTACGTACGCACGAGGTGACGAGAGACCATACGTAGATACTAGCTATGCCTATGTCCGAGTAGTTTTAGGTTTACACCATGCCTTGTTGATATTTTTCTTGACTCTTGTTATTGTTTCCCTTGAGAAGAAGCGATATTGAGTTTGCTTAGTGAATCTCTTGAAAAGAGTTGAAATTGAGGAATTTGAGAGCTTAAAAGTTTTTATTTGAATTTCATATTTTAGAAAATGATTAAATGAATATTATAATAGCTTAAGAAATCTATGTGTAACCACATTGCATGTATATTTTGCGAGCGGAGTAATTTCCTTAAAAAGCTACAAGCTCAATTTTCCTTATTTTGAAAAGAATCAAGAAAGAGATATGATTTTAATGTTAAATTTATATTTTACCGCGTCGCAAGTATGATCCGCGAGCGATGTAATTCCTTAAATTTATATTTTATCACGTTGCACATATGATTCACAAGCGGGGTATTTCCTTCTACTACTCTTATGGGATCGGGTCGTTCGCCTCAGCATGATTTATGAATCATACTCTCATGGGAGTGGGCTATTCACCTCGGCAGGTTAATAGATGCATCTATGGTTCGCGCCGTTCGACCCTCGGCAGTGCACAGTTTACTTTTATATTAGATCGAGTCATACGCCTCGGCATTTTCTATATGTGTGTGTATATATATATATATATATATATATATATATATATATATATATATATATATATATATATAATCCTCCAAGTTCACTGGCTTCTAGCCAAATGTCACGCAC
>MU728765.1:19258-75506 GCA_026770625.1 Nicotiana glauca
TACTATTCTCATGGAATCGTGCGTGACATTTGGCTAGAAGCCAGTGAACCTGGAGGATTCTTTTTCCTATTTTGAATTGTGACAACTTCTTTAAGGAAATACATCATATCTATATATGTGCTCCAGTTATGGGGGGAACTTGCTAGCTGAAAACTTAAATAAAATAAAGAAGAAGGTGGATGTTACTATGTATTTTATACATGCTTATTTCATATAATTGCCCTATTTCATACTTATTCTCTTCTTTATTGTAATGATATTATTGGACCATTAGTAAGTATCGAAGTCGACTCTCGTCACTACTTCTTCGAGGTTATGCGAGATACTTACTGAGTACACGTTGCACGTTTTTTTGTACTCATTCTACACTTGTTGTGTATTTTGGTTGCACGGTCACATATACCTCTAGTGGCCTAATGAACGTAGCAGTATGAATGATACACAGACTTAGGTGAATTGCATCTCTCGAGATAACCCGCAACTAGCAGAGTCTCTTTCAGTATATTGTAGTTACTTTCTGTCCAAGTTTGTATTCTGGACAGCTATTGTACTTTATTAGATTTCCTAGTAATTGTTCATACACTTATAACACCGGGTTCTAGAATGATTTCGGGACTATTCAGTAATTTTTTAAAGAAACCATTATTTATTTAGTGAAGTTTATTATTCATTGTTTAAAGTTTAGCGAAAATGATTTTGAAAATATTAAAAAGAGAATTTACTAGTTAAGAGGTGTTGGCTTGCCTGACAGTGATGTCCGGTGCCATCACGGCCCTTAGTGAATTTTGGATCGTGACATATTATTTGCTACATGTGTGCCCTTTAATTATGTAGTAGACGATATAATGTATGGAATCTTAACTCATGCACAAAAGATTAAATTATCGGTTCTTATAATTATAAATCATGTTCACAATCAAAGATATTATTGGAAAAAATATCTTGATGTTTGTAGCACAAGATTAAAGCATAATTTATTTTGGTTATGGGAGTTGTTTTACTCCAACTTCTTGTGCTAGTATACTTAGTGTATATTGAACGAACCAAGTAGAGAAAAAGATATTTTTGTACTGAATATATAAAATACTTTCTCTGATTCATAAATTGAGCTTATACTCCTAATCTTAATATAGTTATTATGATCAACATAATTTATTTATTACTTTAATTTATCAAAAGGTACAAATCTATTCAGAGTTACTGTATGCCAAATAGATTGGAAATAATACCCTTTATGTAAGCTTATAAGTTTTTATGTGAAAACTCGATCAGTAAATTTTGTATCCATCACACAAGATAGTTTAAGCGGAATCTAAAGGATTTAATTAGTTGATTAAATTAATTTGTTGATTATTTAGTTTAATTAACTGGTATTTGTAATCTTAACATGGGAAGTTAAAATAGGTGTTGGTGAATTTTGAAGGTCATATGGAGGAGTTAAATTGCAGTTTTTTAGTGGAAAAACTATGATTAATTATAGTAGGATTTAATTCATCCGAATTTCGAGTCAATACTATAATTGATGGCCTCTTATTATTTTTGTATTCCTCGTTATACTTAGTAAAAACCTTGACAAACTTGGGAAGAAAGTTACTTGGGATAAAAGTTCTTTGTTTGAGTTGGACTAGGGTTCTACTACACTAGCAGAATCCTACACGATTATGGCCTGGTTTTTGGCTTAATGTCAGATCTACAAATAGAAGACTACTTTCACATAATAAATCACTCTTCAGAGTAATAATATTTGCCCACACAAGTATTTTCATCCAAGCAGAAGACTATAGTCCTGGGTTCTTGCTATGCAACAGTTCTGAGAGGTTAGTGTTTCTAGTCTATGTAATTCAATCATTGTCCAGATTACATGTTTGTGATACATGTATTTATGCTTGCTTCCGCTGCGTATGTTCTAATAATTGGTATTAGACGTCGTCTTATATCTAACTACATAATGTAATACAGCATGAATAGAGTAAACTTAAAACGTGGTGTTCTATTAAACATGTTTGTTATATTTATTCCATGAAAACAGTGTTATTTTTCTCAAAAACCGAGATCGTTATAAGTAATATTATGAGTTATAAAATCAATTATAAACATAAATTAGTAATATATGTGATACGAACGAATTAAAAATTTTCAAAACACAAAAAATGCTAAAAACTGATTTTTGCCAATTGGTCATGGTTTTGGAACTTTGATTTTCTGTCGAACTTTGATGTCCTCAAATTTGATAGATTCATATGAAACTACCAAGTGAGCAATACTCACCTGCTTCTCTCATGACGTACGTCATTTTTCTGGTATTCAGGGTCGTTTAGATGGGGTTTTGGCCCTTTTTCTATTTTTTTGAATTTTTTTCAATAAAAGAAAAAAATCAAAAAAAATGATGGTAGGGTTCAATCCCTATGGTTTCCATTCATATTTTATATTAATATAATAAATTTATATATTAATACGGGTCTTCTTCCGCATCGGATAAATTTATTATAGATAATTATTGTGATTTTGTCTCTAGTTGTTGATAACTTATATTAACTCTCCAACGGAGTTACCCGTTGATTTAATGAAATTAGGATTTATAAAAGTAATATTTACATATCTTAAAATGGCAGTTTACTCTCCATCTGAGTTGGTCCTGTTTTAATTTGTGGGGTGAATATCTGATATAACTCATATATTTTGCATGAATAGTTAAGTTTCCCTATCAAATCTAACTATTCAATGAGGATAGTTACATGTGTATTTGAATTTTATTATTCTTATTGCATAACTAATGATATATTTAATGTGAATATCTCTCAGGTTAGCCATATGTTCTTTCAATCCAATTATTTAAAGTTTGAACCAAAACAAGTTAGAAGGACTGAATTATGTTGACTGAAAAAAGAACCTTGATGTTGTCCCAACTGCTAAAGGTCACAAATTCGTATTAACTGAGGAGTGCCCAGAAAAACCTTATGAAGATCCTACTGATGATCAGGTTAAGGCCTATGATAAGTTACTTAAGACTGATGAGATGGCGCAATATTACATGTTTGCCTCTATGGCGAATGTTTTCCAATATTAGATCAATCTATAGGGTCTGCTTATGACACGCTCGAAAGTATCGAAGAAATGTTCGGTGAGAAAAATCGTGCGGCTAAGCAGACAATCATGAAATCCCTTTTGAATACCAAATTGGCTGAAGAATCATTGGCTAGGGACCATATTTTGAAAATGATGGATCTTTTGAATGAATTAGAGGTCCTTGGAGCTGTGATTGATAAGGAATCTCAAGTTAAGATGGCCCTGCAGACTCTGACTGACAGTTTTCAATAATTTCTTTTGAACTACTATGCGAACAAAATGGATTTGTCACTAGCAATATTGTTGAATGAGCTGCAAGCGGCAGAATCTATTATCAAACAACAAGCTCCGGTTGTGGCACTGAATGTTGAGAAAGCTTTGGTTTTTAAGCCGAGAAGGGATAAGAAAAAAGAAGAATGCTTACAAGGTTTTGGCATCTGGAGATGCAGCTGCTGGTGTGAAAAGCTCAAAGGAAAGTGTTATCACTGCACCTGGCATCACAAAAACAATGCCCTGTTTGTCTGCCAAAGTTGAATAAGCAAAGGAATTCAAATTTAGATATCGTTGAAAATTTTTTAGTAGATGTCTCTATCATGTTTTGGTGTGTAGATTCAGGAGCCGCTAATCATATCTGCACTACTTTGCAGGGATTTCAAAAAACGTGGCGGCTAAGTGAGAATGAAGTTTGCATTTTTCATATCAATAGCAAGCCAACACCAGCTTTAACACTAGGAAATATTAGAGTTTCATTTAGTAGTGATAGATTTTTAGTTTTAAAGTATGTTCTCTATGTATCTTCTATTACAAGGAATTTGATTTCAGTTTCGAAAATAATTGATACTTGTTATAATGTTAATTTTGCTAATAACTTTGTTATTATTAAATTTAATAAATATTTTATCTACGCTACTGCTAGAGTACATGACCTTTTTATTCTTTATATATCCCCTCGTGTACTATAACCAAAAGAATTAAATAACATAAATTTGTCACATAAAAGAAAACATAATTCTGAATTGAGTCAAACTTATTTGTGGCACTTTAGTCTAGGTCATATAAATCAAAATAGGATTTTGAGGTTGGTTTCATATGGACCTTTGAGTTCATTGAAAGTGGACGCAGTACCAACATGCGAATTCTATTTAGAAGGAAAAATGACCAAGATATATTTCCCCTTAAAACGAAATAGAGCGAGTGATAAGTTAAAATTAATTCACTCTGATTTGGGTGGTCATATGAATATACAAGCAAGAGGTGGTTATGAGTATTTTGTGATTTTCGCAGATGATTACTCGAAATATGGATATATTTATTTATTGCACTATAAGTCTGAATGCTTTGAGAAATTCACAAGTTTTAAGACAAAAACGGAGAAACGACATGATAAACACATCAAATCAATGCGATCTAATCATGGTGAATAGCTTTCTGCGAAATTCATTAAATACTTATCAGATTGTGGAATTACATCTCAATTATCTGCCCCAGGAACACCACAACAAATGGTGTGGCAGAAAGAAGAAACAAGACCCTTATGGAAATGGGTAGATCAATGTTTAGTTATTCTAATTTGCCTTCTTCCTTTTGGGGATATGATTTAGAAACACCAAATTATATTCTAAATTTGGTTCCTTCAAAGTCAGTACCTTCAACCCCAGGAGAATTGTGGACTGGGCACAAGCCTAGTTTGTGGCACATATGGATTTCGAGTTGTCCAACACATGTGCTGAAATGGAAAGAGGATAAACTGAAATCGAGGACAGAAGTGTGCATTTTTATTGGATATCCACAGGGAACGAAAGGAGGTTTATTTTATTGTCCCAAAGAAAAGAAGGTCATTATTGCAACAAATGCCATATTTTTTAGAAGAGAACTATTTAATGAACCATATTCCTAGAAGTAAACTAGTTTTATGAGAATTAAGCAATGGAGTAAGTAATGAGTCATCTCTGGATAGTATCTCAGAAGCTAGTATTGACATACCACTGCATTAGTGTAGTGGGAGAAATGCCAATAGGTAGCAAAATGCACAAGAGCAATTGCCTAACATCTCATTACCCCAAAGTAGTGGGAGTAATATTGAGCAGCCTTAGATTGTTGAGTAACCTGAAATTGTTTTGCAGCCTGCACTTGAGGAATAATTTAATAATATCCCAGCGTCGTGTGGAGGATAACATTGACGCTTCAGTTTCGGGAAATGGTGTTGCGCATCAACAATAAGATCAAATTTCACCTGTAGTGACTAGTCATAATTGGAGAATTATTAAGAAAAAAAACTCTCTGGCACTTTATATTGATACTATTCTCAGCAGGTTTAGAATACAGAATTATAAGAAAGGTTTTCTTCTTTTTAGGCGTGGAATCTCTTTGTCAAATAATCAATCCCCAAAAACGATTGATGAGATAGAAAAGATGAAGATCGTCTCTTATGCTTCTGCTGTACGGAGTCTCATGTACGCTATGCTATGTACTAGACCTGATATCTACTTTGTTGTTGGCATGGTTAATAGATTTCAGTCTAATCCTGGACGAGTACACCAGACTGTCGTTAAACATATAACCAAGTACCTTAAAAGGACTAGGGATTATATGTAGTTTATCACTCAGATGATCTTGCACCCATTGACTATACTAATTCAGTTTTTCAGTCAGATAGAGATTCTAGAAAATCTACCTCATGATATGTTTTTACCTTAGGAGGTAGATCTGTAATTTGGAGGAGTATCAAGCAATCATTTGTTGTTGATTCCACCTTGGTAAGCCGAATGTGTGGCTACCTCTAAGGAAGCTAAATAGGTCGTTTGGCTTGGAAACTTTCTGAAAGAGTTTAATGTAGTTCATTCGGTTCAAGCATCAATTATGCTTTATTGTGACAAGAGTGGTGCAGTTGCAAACTCAAAGGACCCGTAAATCCATAAAAGAAGTAAGCATATTGGGTGTATATCATTTAATTCAGGACATAACTCAGAGAGGTAATGTAAAAGTGTTGAAGATTGCGTCAGAGAATAATTTAGCAAACTCGTTTACAAAGAGCTTGTCACAGAAGACTTTTGACAAGCATGTAGAATCAATGGGTAAGTTAGGATATACTATTAACCATGCGGTTTGCGATAGTATTATGTTTTATTCTTTATGAAATAATTATTTACTTTATTTATTCAATTCATTAGAGTATTATCTTAAATAGATGAATTGTTACATGTGTGTCCTTTGATTATGTAGTAGACGATTTAATGTATGGATTCTTAACTCATTGTCGGTTCTCATAATAAATAAATTATGTTCTTAATCGAAGATATTATTGGGAAAAATATTTATTGATTGTAGCGTAAGATTAAAGTATAATTTATCTTGATTATAGGAGTGGTTTTACTCCAACTTCTTGTTCTAGCATATTTAGTGTATATTGAATGGACCAAGTAGAGAAAAGATATTTTTGTACTGAATATATAAAATATTTTCTCTGATATATTAAATGAGCTTATACTCCTAATTTTGATATAGTTATTATGATCAATGTTATTTGTTTATTATTTTAATTTATCAAAAGGTACAACTCTATTCAAAGTTAGTGTATGCCTAATAGATTGGACAGTAATGAATAGCATTTGTGAAATAATAATTAATTGACAGAATCAATGACTCGACCTTGTGTTTGATAATACCCCCTATGTAAGCTTATAATTTTCATGTGAAAACCCGACCATTGAGATTTTTGTCTGTCACATATAATAGTTTAAGAGAAATTATAAAATATCTAATTAGTTGATTAGATTAAATTATCAGTAATTTAGGTTAATTAATTGCTATATGCAATCTTAACATGGGGAGTTAAAATAAGTATTGGTGAATTGCGAAATTTATATTGAGGAGTTCAATTGCAGTTTTGTGGCAGAATAAATTGTGATTAATTATAGTAGAATTTAATTCATCCAAATTTCGAATTGATACTATAATTGGTAGCCACTTAATATATTGATAGTAATTTTTTCTGTTATATGATAAACTAAAAATAAAAATATTATTGATCAGTGACAAGATGTAAATGACAAAAAGAGTTGAGCAAAACGGGGTAGAAGAGGGGAACGTTTATGATTTAATCGAAATGCTCTAAGGATATCCTAAATGTGCATGGTAGAGTCCAATCCCTCATACATAGTTTAGATTCTTCTACTTCTTTAATAAGTAAGAATACTCCCCCCTATATTTGTACTTCGATCTTATAAAACCTTGAGTTTTGGTATCTCATAGAAGTATATTCCTTGAGGATGTGCTATTAGCATACTATTGTTGTTTATGCATTTTAATACTAAAAGATTTACATGACCTCTCATTGTAGTGATTCTCATACTTTTCCTCTTTATTTTAAATATTTTCCCTATCATCTACGCAAAAAGAAAATAATGCTACTATTCTCCCAGGGAAAATCCAAGCATGAAAGTAAACAAGCTAAACCTAATGTACCTAAAGAATGATTACTAATTAGATATAATAAGAATGAAAACTTGAGTAAATTTCTGTAAATAACACGGCTATTATTTGTTGGTGTAAGATTTATTCTGTGTTCAGTCAATCTACCAGGTAAGAATGACGGTATCAAAAATGTTGGAATGATACTGATTTGTAAGTAGAAGATTATTATTATTATTATTATTATAAGAAAAAAGGCAAAACAATCAATAGGATGTTCGGTAATTCTATAAAAAAAAAATACAAAAAGTAGCAAATGACAGTCTTTAAATTATAATTAGTTGGAACGGAGAGAATATGAGTTTTGAATGGGGTAGCTATTAGGTGACTGAGCTGGTGATGGTATTCTTTCCTAAATGAAGCTAGTGCCTAGTAGGGTTAATTAATTAATTAGCGTCACAATATTTATTATAAATGAAGAAAGAAGAGAGATCCATCTATGATATGCGACAAAAGAATATTACTAGTAGTCAAATCTTAGCTTCCCAGTCCCCAATGCCCCACTTAATTATTTTTTCCAGCATAAGTTAGTTGAATAATGCAACAAACAAGCTTTCTTAGAATCCGTTTGGCTAAGCTGTCAAAATCTGCTTATTTTAAAAAAATATTTTTTTTTAGAAGTATCTTATTTAAAAGTACTTTTGGAAAAAACTGTTTGTGCTTGGTTAATTCATTTAAGAAGTACTTTTTTGCAACATTTGGTAAACAAATTATGTTTGGTTAATCTTTCTAAAAAGTTCTTTTAAGTGTCAAATTACCAAAAGAATAGTACCAAGGTCTTATAATTCTTTTAAATAGAAAAATAAAGTTAAATATTTATCATAAAAGACTTTTTTATTTTTTTATTTTTTTAATTAATATATAAAACATAAAGTAAACAAACATAATAAAGATTAAATCAATTTTACATATTAGACGTCTATCCACAAATTATTATATATGATAATCAATCATGAAATAATAAGTAAAGTCACTCAATAATATTTCTCAATAATTTCATCTCTACTTCTATCACACAATGCCTCCATATTAGTAGAAGACTTGCCTCGTATTTCTAAATGAATATCAGAAGGCTCATCTCATTCATCAATCTCTGCAGTAATGTCTCTAATTAGCATAATAGTTGAATTCTATATCGGTAGAAGAATGTAGTCGGATGAAATTATGTATAGCCATGGTGGTTGTAACTAGATGATTCTGAGCGTCAAACTTGAAAGATGGCATTGAGTGTAAAATAAAAATAATTTTAAATATATAAAAAATTTAGAAAAGAAATAGTTAAGTATGTTTAATTTCTAATTCAACAAAAGTAATTAATTATAAACAATAATATCACGACCCCAAACTGGAATCGGTCGTGATGGCATCTCTCGTGAAACAAGGCCAGCCGACACAAACTCCCAAAACCAATTAACCGTTATAATAATTCATAATCAAGTCATTAATAAATGATAAATTCCAAAATAGAGTGAAATAGAACAAATGCGGAAACAAACACAACCCGACATCGGGGTGTCACCAGTCATGAGCATATAAAATCAGTCTAAGAGTATGAAAAGACAACATGGTCTAATAAAAAGCTAGAACAAGGGAAATAAAGGTAGGAAGGAAAAGCACTAGGCTGCAAACGCGGAGCAGCTATCTAGTCAACTCCAAACATGCCTGCTGGAAGCAAATCAACCCTTGCTAGCGTGACCCGAGACTCCTGAATCTGCACACAGGAATGCATTGAGTAATGTGAGTAAGCCAACTCAGTAAGTAATAAAAGTAAAGGCAGCTGAGCGATAAGAAAATACGTAAATACACAGTGAAATGCTACAACGAGGCAGTGTAAAACCTGCACAATACAGCAAAATAGTAAAAGCTCGTAAAAACTTCTTAGTTCAATAAAACATCTTTCAGCAGTTCAAATGAGTGAATGAAAACAGGGATAGAAGATAGAAACCCAAATCAGTCCCTCGGGTAAAATACTAACAGAACCAGACCCTCGGGCTATCTCACAATCACTCGTATCAGCCCCCCGGGCAATAACATAGAACAACATCAGCCCCTCAGGCTATATCACATCACAATCTGGGTACCTGCACTCACTGGGGGTGTACAGACTTCGGGGGGGGCCCTTTATAGCCCAAGCGCAAAAACAAGCCATCTCGTGGCATAATCAACAGGCTCTCTGTCTCATATCAATCACAAGCCACCTCATGGCATAATAAATCTGGCCCTCGACCTCTCATATATCACAAATCAGTACCACATGCTGCGGCGCGCAGCCCGATCCCATAGTATCCTCACAACACAAGCCCTCGGCCTTACTTAGTCATAATCTAACAAGCCAACGGGCAACAGTAAAACATGATGCTCAACCCAAAATATCATTTATAATATCAAAAATGAGTAAAGATGGCTGAGTTATGAAAATAGTAGAATATAGCATGACTGAACAAGTACTAAGTCAAAACAGTGAGAAAATAGTAGTAAAATCACCTAAGGGTCCTAACAGTTGGCACGAGTCCCGAATATGGCCAATCAATCTACCTTTTTTCAATTAATCCTGGATTGCCTTAGAGATAATACTAACTCCATCCAACACATAATATACTCCATCTGCACTCATCTCGAGTGGCCTTGAATCACGAGACCATGTTGTCTCAAATCCAATGAACCATTTCGTACCTCCCAATCGCCACATCGCAAGTCAAAACATCATAGAGCACTATGTGCCTCTTCTCATAGACTGCCACCAAGATTGGTTCTTCACCGCACCTATAGGCTCGAAACCATTAGGCATCACACTTGACCTCTTTGAATCCACTAGGGCTGTTGCTGAGAGCCACCCGCTCTGACTTGGCCCCGAATATAATCAACTCCATGAGTCTTCCATCACATGAATACCCTCTTAGCGAAGAACCTGCCAAATCACTTCCCTGGGAACCCGCATCTTTACAAGACCAAATCGTGAATCTTTCCATAAGTCTGAACATGGGCTAATAGGGCCAACGATAGCCCACCTTTAATAATTCTTTTGCTCAGAATACCACTTATGGTCTTTCCCCGAAGCTGAAATAGCCCATCAATATGCTAATAACCAGAAACCTTGAAGTATTTAACCATGCAACCCAATCATAAGCGGTAAGACTCTCCCACTTAGCTTGAAGCCATTATTTCACAACTCTGGGATTCACCAAGATTCCCTAGTTTTCATCGACATAACCTTGCGCGATCAACCGCATAAATTCTCGGATTCCTTCCGCAAAGCCTCATTCTCTTATACTCTGATTCACCCACTGCATTCGCACGACCGAACTCTTTGCTACATAACCGAAAAAACTCTTCGCAGAAGCCTCACCAACCACGCGACTGCTAACCTTCTCACTCGGGTAATCCACCTATAGAAGCCTCCCCTCGTTATATTAAATCTCCGTCCGCACAAGAATCCCTACTTCAAATTAGATCCGTAGACCCCAATAACCAAGCACCAATATTCTCAAATCATTTCAGACTCTCCTTAAGGCGCATAATCATCTTATTACCAAGCCCCCACACAACTCTGCTACTCTCCCACTTTGGGCAAACTTACTTCTTTAATCAACTGCTCGGCATGCGCTCCCTAAGCCTGGCCTTTTAGAAGTTTAAAACTCTGCTTGACCCTTCCCACATGTCCTTCTCATCTTTTGTTGTTCATTCGTTGCCTTAATAAAATTTATCTTCATAGAACTTGAATCCAAAATTTGCCACTAACTCCAAACTTTTCCGAAGGTCATCTTTCTCGAACCGTCAATATTTGAAATACTGATTCAATCCTAAACCACCGCACCCTGCGATATTTGCTAGTTGCATCTCCGATATTATTTCATGATATCTTTCCCCAAAGGCGAATTGTAGAAGATCAAAACACCGAAAAACTTATTACGTTCAATTAGGACAATACTACCCCATCATAGGAGAAACTCCACCACGCTTGCAATTACCAAGTCTCATTACTTCCACCAGTCCACATCTGACCATCCTTAGTTCGATCATTTTTCCTCTCCCGGGAATAAAACACTGAATCTCTTGATTATGCACTGAGTAAACCTCCCTTCAAGTCATTCACTGCCCCGACACATGGGAAAAACATCCTACCATCATATCACTACTGCGCAACATTCGTTCATAAGCATCATGGCAATGTGTGACTAACCTCAGAGCTCTCAAAAGTACCATTACTGAGCTAAAACATTACAATATCCTTCTATAAGGTGACGATAATAATCCAGTCAACTACACCGGGAGAAACATCCCGTGTCACATCTGTAGTACCATTACAGTTCTCCAATTCTCGATTTATAACAGGCGCTTCGCGTCGCATAAGATTGAGTAGGAAGAAACAAAGGCATAAGCCTCACAGGAATAGAATCGCACGATAAGGAATCAAGAAGGGAAGTACTCCTAACAGTCCTGCAGCCTCCCGAGGATAAGTACAGACGTCTCCATACCGATCCGCGAGACTCTACTAGACTTGCTCATGACTTGTGAGACCTTAGGAACCTAGTGCCCTGATACCCTATTGTCACGACCCAAAATCTACCTAAGGGTCGTAGTGGCGTCGGACACCGCTGTCAAGCAAGCCAACCAAGAATGCATAATCAAATTCTAGTTTAGTATTTGCGGAAAATCATTTTTCTTATACACTGAATATTAAACTATAAAGATTTTACAAAAATGAACGTAAAGTCAATAAAGGACTTAATACTGAATAATCCAAAATCCTCTCAGAACCCGGTGTCACAAGTGCATGAGCATCTACTGATATGAAAATAAAATATAACATCCGACCGAAATACAGTGGACAGGAAATAAATACAATATGTCGAAAGGGACTACACTAGCTACAGGTTGCCTCGAATAATGCAACTCTCCTAGTCCTAGAATCAATCGCGCTGCTACGCCCAGCAGGCTGTTAGAGGAACATATACCTGTGCAACAAAAATGCACAGAAGTGTAGTATGAGTACGTAAACAACGTGTACTTAATGAGTATCCTGCCTAATCTCGAATAAGAAGAGACGAGATGGTCAACTTCGACACTTACTAGGAGTCAATTGACAATATACTAACAATGTGAGGAAATCATGGATTTATATAGCAGTTCTAATTTACGAAGCCAGAAAACAGGTAAACACCTTCAACAAATAATCAAGGATTCTTCAAGGTTTACTCTTTATTATCTTATCAATTTATATCAAGCCACTAAGGGAAAATTTCCCATTTAAAATTCTCAAGCGACAAATAACATGCGCAAATCACACCGAGGCAACGGTCCAATCCAACAGAAATGTAAATTGTGCACTGTCGAGGGTCGAACGGCCCGAACCATAGATGCATCTATTTAATCTGCCGAGGCGTTCGGCCCGTTCCATAAATAAACACATACCCTGCTCGCGAATCATGCATGCGACGCAGGTACACATAAGGATACATGCTCAATCAATCAATTAAGAACTTATCGAGGAATATTTATCTAAATAAAACCAATGCTCCTTTAACAAATTTTAAGAAATGAAGTTTAATCCTTTTAGAAATTCACTTACTAATTCAATGTGATTTAAGCAATTCAAGCTATCAATGGGTTCATAAATAATCCAAGTCTAACATGCTTTTGGGTCCTAACTACCCGGACTATAGCATAATAGTAGCTACGCACGGACTCTCGTCACCTCGTGCATACGTAGCCCCCACAAATAGGAGCACATAATCAATTATTTTACCTATGGGGACAATTCCCTCTTACAATGTTAGAAAGGAGACTCACCTCGCTCCGAAGATCCATAACCGGCATTCCACGCCCTTCCGAAGACTCTACTTGATGCAGCACGCTCCAAAACTAGCCAACAGTTACGCAAATCCATTAATATATGCTCAATTATTCAATACAATCTAATTTATAGCAATTCCTAACTCCGATCGAAAAGTTGACCAAAACGCCCTCGGGCCCACGTGCCCAGAATCCGAAATTTTTCTAAGATAAAGATTACCCATGACATTAGGAACTCAAATATATAATTTTTACTAAATTCCATACTCCATATCGTGGTTAAATTCCAAGAATATAATTTCTAGGTTTTTCCCTCAAAACCCCAAGTTTTTCTACACAATTCATGCTTAAATCCACGCATAATAGATGTATTTAACTCATAATGGGTGGGGATATCTTACCTTGTCGTTGATGACGAAAATCCTCTCTTGAAGCTCCCCCAAAAATCGCCCAACCAAGAAAATGTGTGAAGAAATGGCAAAAATCCTGATTTTAAACAATCATTCTGTCCCAGCATTTTTCGCACCTGCGGTCCAATGACTACTTCGACGGTTCCGCAGGGGAAGTCCAAATACCGCATATGTGCTCCTCCCTTGGCCACCCCAATCTCGCTTCTGTGAAAGTACCTCTGCAGATGCGGTCCCGCTTCTGCGGAACATTGACCGCATCTGCGGTCCGCTCCAGCTGCCCCCCATTCCGCATCTGCGACCACTCTACCGCAGGTGCGGTCCTGCATCTGCGAAAACATGACCGCAGCTGCTGTCCCGTCTCTTCTTAGCCAAATCCGCTTATGTGTCTCCCTTTTCGCTTCTGCGGGGACGCTTCTGCGGCTAGCCCACCGCAGAAGCGAAAATACTATCAACCAAATCCTTCAGCCCTCTTCCAAATTTCAAATTCAATTTGTTAACCATTCGGAATCCAATCGAGGCCCCCGGGACCCCAACCAAACATACCAACCAATCCCAAAACACATTACGGACTCGCTCGAGGCCTCAAATCATATCAAACAACGCTAAAATCATAAATCGACCTCCAATCCAAACTTAATGAACTTCAAAATTTCAAACCTCTATTTCCGATGTTTAAACCTATCAAATCACGTCAGATTGACCTCAAATTTTGCACACAAGTCATATTTGACATTACAGACTTACTCCAACTTTCAGAATTGGATTCCGACGCCTATATCAAAAAGTTCACTTTCGGTCAAACTTCTCAAAAACCTCCAAATTTCTATCTTTAGCCAAATGGCTCCAAAATGACCTACGGGCCTCCGAATTCACTTTCGATCGCGCCCCCAACTCCATAATCACCATACGGAGCTATTCACTGACTCGGAATCCCAAACGGACATCGGTAACATTGAAATGCACTCTAAGCCAAACTTAAGAAATTTCTTCTAAAATGCTATCTTCCATAATATGTGCCAAAACGCTCCTGGGTTATCCAAAACCCAATCAGGGCATACGCCCAAGTCTGAAATCATCATACGAACCTGCTGGAACCTTCAGATCCCAATTCCGAGGTCGTTTACTTAAAAATTCAATCGTAGTTCATTCTTTCAACTTTAAGCTTCTGAAACAAGAATTCTCTCTCCAAATCAACTCTGAACTTCCCGAAATTCAATTTCGACCACGTGTTCATGTCATAATACCTTAAACGAAGCTGTTCATGCCCTCCGATTGCTGAACGGAGCGCTAGAACTCAAAACGACCGGTCGAGTCGTTACATTCTCTCCCACTTAAACATACGTTCATCCTCGAACGTGCTGAGAACTATACTGAAGTAGTCTGAAATCGCTGTTTAATTTCTCATGCACCTTCTCATGCCACCTCAACTCAGTTGAGCACATCAGCTCGATCAATTTTGAAGATATTCCCTTTTGTTCAAGCAAATAAGCCTTAGAGCCCAATTCCAACATCCGGAATTCTATGCCCGACCTGTTTCCAACATATGATTACCATATCAATTACTACACGTTGTATCCAAACATGACTGCATAACTCTGCTGAATTCACACCTTTCATCACTTTACTCACCGGACCACAATAACATTTTCTGATCAACTTAGTCAAAATCCTACTAATCTGATGCTCCCATAGCACCCCGTGACTTATACAGGTCTTGCTCTAACCTTTTCAATACCATCACGACGGAAGAGATGTGCAAAAATTCATAACCAATTGCCGAGTCAACAAATCATTTGGACTATACCCCTGACAGAGCCATCACCTCATTCAGGACCAAATAATGGTCTTATCTCCATAATGTACTTCATATAGTCGGATTGCACGGATTTAATCCAAAAATCTCGCCTCACCTAGTACGAATTGCTCAGGCAATAAGCCACCCCAGACATAATCAAAAGTCTCATATGATGCCAGAATGTGCCAATAGGCTACCAATTAGAATGCGATACAAAAGGAAAATGAACTCTGAAAAGGAATTTCAATTACCCCGCGCGCGAATCATCCATGCGACACGGGAGCACAACTAATATGAGCTTCCTTCAGAAAATAGGAAATAGAACACAATAAACAGATATGGGGAACTGTACTACTATCACGCTATTGCGGCGCGCAACACGATCCAAATAACATAACCGTGGCGGCGTGCCACCCGATCCAAATAACATACCTATGGCGGCGTGCCAACCGATCCACACATAGAACTCACTTAAGGAGATATGCATCGAGCTAAATTGCTCATCACAACAAGATATCGAATTTGGTCACAAGCACGCTAAGTGCATAATACCATCCCTGAGGGGACATATAGCGCTATAAGCTACAAAACTCAAGTACAACTGAGGTGTGATATACAATCTGAATCTCAAGAGCCATTTTGCTCATAATACGCCATTTCCACGCGGATCCTCAACACATAAACAATTTCTCAAGCCATCTCACAACTCAGACGACGCAACGTATCACTACATGAAATATCTGACAACGAAGTAACACCCTGACTACTCCATAAGGAGCGCATTACTGAAATGAACACAACTGGCCTGACATAGAGCTCATATTCACATTTAAATCAATCCACCGACCTCAAGTTGATCCTGATCACATCAAACTAAGCCAATAACCTTTCAAAGGTCCATACTAATTTTCCTCTTCTCATAACACACAAGAACAACCGTCATAACTGGAGTACTCATCCACAGTCCATAACCCAGTAACTGATCCAGGCATATATTCTCAATTTAACGACATTATCGCAAACCTTCATACTTGGTTTAAATCTTTAATCATCAAAAAACTCCTTTCCTGCTCATCCGAGCTCGCGACATCCTTGACAACACCGAGCTGCAACTTTGGTCTTCACTTCAAATTCCATACTACTCACGGCACCCAACTTGCCAATATATAATAGAATAAGCTTTTCATTATAACTCCAGAACCACTAATAGGTTAACACTTCATCATATGAAAACTTTTCACTTAACTCATTTCAGGAGATCCATAGTATCACATAGGTGAGTTCTCATAACCGTAGAATATGCAAATCTCTAAGTAGTGGTCTAAGACACCATAGCCCTTCCGGAATCTGCTTCCACATAACAAGCCATAACAGTAGAATGCTTCTAAATAACATCAATTACGGCGACTGACAAGCCTGATACGTACTGTCATAATCACTTGCATAACTTGATCACGCTGAAGGAAACTGATCACTAACACCAATATGCCCATTTCAACTATGGCCAATCAATCTACCTTTTTCCAATTTATCCTGGATTGCCTTAGAGATAATACTAACTTCATCTAACACATAACATACTCCATCTGCACTCATCTCGAGTGGCCTTGAATCACGAGACCATGCTGTCTCAAATCCCATGAACCATTTCGTACCTCCCAATCGCCACATCGCAAGTCAAAACATCATAGAACATTTTGTGCCTCTTCTCATAGACTGCCACCAAGCTTGGTTCTTAACCGCACCTATAGGCTCGAAACCATTAGACACCACACTTTACCTCTTTGAATCCACTATGGCTGTTGCTGAGAGCCACCCGCTCTGACTTGTCCCCGAATATAATCAACTCTATGAGTCTTCCATCACATGAATACCCTCTTGGCGAATAACCCGCCGAATCACTTCCTTGGGAATCCGCATCTTTACAAGGAAAAATCCTGAATCTTTCCCCAAGTCCGAACATGGGCCAATAGGGCCAACGATAGCCCACCTTTAATAATTCCTTTGCTTAGAATACCACTTATGGTCTTTCCCACAGCTGAAATAGCCCATCAATATGCTAATAACCAGAAACCTTGCAAGTAGTTAACCATGCAACCCAATCATAAGCGGTGGGACTCTCCCACTTAGCTTCAAGCCATTATTTCACAAATCTGGGATTCACCAAGATTCCCTAGCTTTCATCGACATAACCTTGCACGATCAACCACATAAATTCTCGGATTCCTTGCGCAAAGCCCCATTCTCTTATACTCTGATTCACCCACTGCATTCACACGACCGAACTCTTTGCTACATAACCGATAAGACTCTTTGCAGAAGCCTCGCCAACCATGCAACTGCTAACCTACTCACTCGGGCAATCCACCTATAGAAGGCTCCCCCCGTTATATTAAATCTCCGGCCGCAAAAGAATCCCTACTTCAAATTAGATCCGTAGACCCCAATAACCAAGCACCAATATTCTCAAATTGTTCCAGACTCTCCTTAAGGAGCATAGTCATCTTATTACCAAGCCCCTACGCAGCCCTGCTGCTCTCCCACTTTGGGCAAACTCACTTCTTTAATGAACTGCTCGGCCTGCGCTCCCTAAGCCTTGCCTTTTAGAAGTTTAAAACTCCGCCTGACCCTTCCCATATGTCCTTCTCATCTTTTGCTGCTCAGTCGTTGCCTTAATAAAATTTATCTTCATAGAACTTGAATCCACAATTTGCCACTAACTCCAAACTTTTCCGAAGGTCATCTTTCTCGAACCGTCAATATTTGAAATAATGATTCAATCATAAACCACCGGAACCTGCGATATCTGCTAGTTGCATCTCCGATACTATTTCACGATATCTTGCCCCAAAGGCGAATTATAGAAGATCAAAACACCGACAAACTTATTACGTTCAATTAGGACAACAGTACCTCATCATAGGAGAAAATCCACCACGCTTGCAATTACCAAGTCTCATTACTTCCACTAGTCCACATCTGACCATCCTTAGTTCGATCATCTTTCCCCTCCCGGGAATAAAACACTGAATCTCTTGATTATGCACTGAGTAAACCTCCCTTCAAGTCATCTACTGCCCCGACATGTGGGCAAAACATCCTACCATCATATCACTACTGCGTAATATTCGTTCATAAGAATCATGGCAACGTGTGCCTAACCTTAGAGCTCTCAAAAGTACCATTACTAAGTTGAAACATTACAATATCCTTCCATAAGGTGACGATAATAATCCAGTCAACTACACCGGGAGAAACATCCCGTGTCACATCTGTAGTACCATTACGGTTCTCCAATTCTCGATTTATAACAGGTGCTTCGCGTCGCATAAGATTGAGTAGGAAGAAACAAAGGCATAAGCCTGACAGGAATCAAATCGCAAGATAAGGAATCAAGAAGTTAAGTACTCCTAACAGTCCTGCAACCTCCAAAGGATAAGTACATACGTCTATGTACCGATCCGCGAGACTCTACTAGACTTGCTCATGACTCGTGAGACCCTAGGAACCTAGTGCTCTGATACCATGTTGTCACGGCCCAAAATCTACCTAAGGGTCGTTGTGGCGCCGGACACTGCTGTCAGGCAAGCCAACCAAGAATGCATAATCAAATTCCAGTTTAGTATTTGCGGAAAATGATTTTTCTTATACATTGAATATTAAACAATAAAGATTTTACAAAAATGAACGTAAAGTTAATAAAGGACTTAATACTGAATAATCCAAAATCCTCCCAGAACCCGGTGTCACAAGTGCATGAGCATCTACTGATAAGGAAATAAAATACAACATCCGTCTGAAATACAGTGGACAGGAAATAAATACAATATGCCGAAAGGGACTACACTAGTTGCGGGTCACCTCGAATAATACAACTCTCCTAGTCCCAGAATCATCCGCGCTGCTTCGCCCAGCAGGCTGCTAGAGGTACATATACCTGTACAATAAAAATGCACAGAAGTGTAGTATGAGTACGTAAACAACGTGTACTCAATGAGTATCCCGCCTAATCTCGAAGAAGCAGATACGAGATGGTCAACTTCGACACTTACTAGGGGTCAATTGACAATAAACTAACAATGTGAGGAAATCATGGATTTATATAGCAGTTCTAATTTACGAAGCCGGAAAATAGGTAAACACCTTCAACAAATAATCAAGGATTTTTCAAGGTTTACTCTTTATTATCTTATCAATTTGTATCAAGTCACGAAGGGCAAATTTCCCATTTAAAATTCTCAAGCGACAAATAACATGCGCAAATCATACCGAGGCGATGGCCCGATCCAACAGAAATGTAAACTGTGCACTGCCGAGGGTCGAACGACCCGAACCATAGATGCATCTATTTAATCTGCCGAGGCGTTCGGCCCGTTCCATAAATAAACGCATACCCTGCTCGCGAATCATGCATGCGACGCAGGTACACATAGGGATACATGCTCAATCAATCAATTAAGAACTTATCGGCGAATATTTATCCAAATAAAACCAATTCTCCTTTAACAAATTTTAAGAAATGAAGTTTAATCCTTTTAGAAATTCACTTACTAATTCAATGTGATTTAAGCAATTCAAGCTATCAATGGGTTCATAAATAATCCAAGTATAACATGCTTTTGGGTCCTAACTACCCGGACAATAGCATAATAGTAGCTACGCACGGACTCTTGTCACCTTGTGCATACGTAACCCCCACAAATAGGAGCACATAATCAATTATTTTACATATGGGGACAATTCCCTCTTACAAGGTTAGAAAAAAGACTCACCTCGCTCCGAAGATCCATAACTGGCATTCCACGCCTTTCCAAAGACTCTACTTGATGCACCACGCTCCAAAACTAACCAACGGTTACGCAAATCTATTAATATATGCTCAATTATTCATTACAATCTAATTTATAGCAATTCCTAACTCCGATCGAAAAGTTGGCCAAAACGCCCTCGGGCCCACGTGCCCGAAATCCGAAATTTTTCGAAGATAAAGATTATCCATGACCTTAGGAACTCAAATATATAATTTTTACTAAATTCCATACTTCATATCGTGGTTAAATTCCAAGAATATAATTTTTAGGTTTTTCCCTAAAACCCCCAAGTTTTTCTACACAGTTCATGCTTAAATCCACACATAATTAATGTATTTAACTCATAATGGGTGGGGATATCTTACCTTGTCGTTGATGAGGAAAATCCTCTCTTGAAGCTCCCTTAAAAATCGCCCAAGCCAAGAAAATGTGTGAAGAAATGTCAAAAATCCCGATTTTAAACAATCATTCTGTCCCAGCATTTTTCGCACCTGCGGTCCAACGACCGCTTCTGCGATTCCATAGGTGCGGTCCAAATACCACATATGGGGTCCTCTCTTGGCCACCCCAATATCTTTTCTACGATAGCACCTCCACAGATGTGTTCCCGCTTCTACGGAACATTGACCGCATCTGCGGTCCGCTCCAGCTGCCCCCCATTCCGCATCTGCGACCACTCTACCGCAGGTGCGGTCCTGCATCTGCGGAAACATGACCGCATCTACGGTCCCTTCTCTTCTTAGCCAAATCCGCTTTTGCGTCTCCTTTTCCGCTTCTGCGGGGACGCTTCTGCGGCTAGCCTACCGCAGAAGCGAAAATACCAGCAACCAGATACTTCAGCCCTCTTCCAAATACCAAATTTCGATCCGTTAACCATCAGGAATCCACCTGAGGCCCCCGGGACCCAATCAAACATACCAACCAATCCCAAAACACATTACGGACTCGCTAAAGGCCTCAAATCACATCAAACAACGCTAAAATCATAAATCGACCTCCAATCCAAACTTAATGAATTTCAAAATTTCAAACTTCTATTTTTGATGTTTAAACCTATCAAATCACGTCTGATTGACCTCAAATTTTGCACACAAGTCATATTTGACACTACGGACCTACTCCAGCTTTCAAAATCGGATACCGACCCCGATATCAAAAAGTTCACTTCCGATCAAACTTCTCAAAAACCTCCAAATTTCTATCTTTAGCCAAATGGCTCCAAAATAACCTACGGGCCTCCGAATTCACTTACGATCACGCCCCCAACTCCAGAATCACCATGTAGAGCTATTCACAGAATCGGAATCCCAAACGGACATCGGTAACACTGAAGTGCACTTCAATCCAAACTTAAGAAATTTATTCCAAAATGCTATCTTCCACAATAGGCGCCAAAATACTCCCGGGTTATTCAAAACCCAATTCGGGCATACGCCCAAGTCCGAAATTATCATACGAACCTGCTGGAATCTTCAGATCCTAATTCTGAGGTCATTTACTTAAAAATTCAATCTCAGTTTATTCTTTTAACTTTAAGCTTCTAAAATAAGAATTCTTTATCCAAATCAACTTTGAACTTCCCAAAATTCAATCCGACCATGCGTTCATGTCATAAAACCAGAAACGAAGCTGCTCATGGCCTCCGATTGTTGGATGGAGTGCTAGAACTCAAAACGACCGGTCAGGTCATTACAATGGGCTTCCCTTTGTATAATAGAGGAGTCCTAAATAAGGTACACTTCTAATTGCAGTAAGAAATAATAATTAACAACTGTCTAACCGCCAAGGGTCAATCCATTCCAAAATTTATGTCGTGATTTTCGAGCCATTGCGAGTATCTCTTTCTGTTACTGAACCATAACAATATTATCTCGAGGTATGTCTTCTTCCAACTCATTTCGACCTCAACCTAGGCATTGGAAAGGAACTTCGACGGCGAGCTAGGCGTATTGGCCTCTCGACGTGGTATCATTTTTTCCATCGAAGAATGAAATTGGGTAACCCTAATTTCCATCGTATACAGAAGCACAATGTTTAATAAAAAATATTACATTTTTGAATGGATAATATTCTTCTTACTACTCATATGAGAGGGTAGTAATTAGTGAAGAATTTAATTTTTGGTGTGCAACATGTTTCTTCAAGTTAGAACTTGAAGGGAACTTCAATTTCCATTTTTTTTGTGTTACGTTAAAATTCAGAGGTACCATAGTGTTCAATTGAAAAGTTTGAGGGGGAAAATTAGAATTATACTTAAAAGTTAGATGAAGCCTAGTAGTTGTAATTAGAAAAGGAACAAGCACCGATTTACTCGACCTCACAAGGATGAGGCCGAGCTAGACAAGCAGGTAACTGTCATTTTCAAAAATTACGGTCTACCCGAACCAACTGTGGAGGCTAATACTTCAGTGTCTCAGCTGCAGCAAAAACTGGATAAGATCGAGCATCTTCGCAGGGAGGTCGATCAGATCAATGCCAATTGCGATTGGTGGAAAGAGAACATGGACCGCCTCGCTGCGGAGAAAGAGGATGCTTTGGCCAAACTGGCTTCGGCAGAGGCCCAACTTCTAGTAGCAAAAGAGAAAAATTCGGCCCAGGCCAGAAAGATCGACGAGCTCGAGGTCAAGGTTGCTGAGGCCAGGGGTAGACGTTGGGAAGACGAAGGCCGCGACTGACAAAACCATTATTGTATACTTGGCCGATACTAAGGCTGCTCAAACGCAGCTAAGGGAAGCCACCAATCGAGAGTGAAAGAGCGATGATTTGTCCAAGTGCCAATCCTGGAGGGAGACCTTCGAGGAAATCCATGCTCGAGGTTACGACCTCTCTGCAGAGATAGCTCAAGCAAAGGTGTTCGAAGCTGATGCCATATTTCTCGTCTCCTAAGAGGATGATAATGATGACGAAGACAGCCAAGGTGGGCCTAACAATGATGAAAGGCCCGAAGGAGAAGACACCCCCGGGGGAGAAACCAGTCCGGGGCATAGTTAGGATTTTTTCTTTTTCTTTTGTAAGACCCCTATCGGTCTCTTGTACATATATATAAAAGAATTTTTTTTCTTGAATGCCTTCCCAATTTTTATCAGCATGTTTTTTGCCTTACAAAATCTTAGCATAGGTTCATGCTTTGAACGGTGTGTTCAAGACTTTGTCTCAGGTGGATTCCTTGAAGTTACCTTGGTCGAGGTCGAAAAAATGTTTGAACTTCGAGGCATAGACCCTTACGGGTTTATGCCAAATAACAATAAGTCCCCGAGCCATAATCAAGTTATTATTTATTTGGGCTGGGGATAATCGAACCCTTGGGTTTGGATTGAGTGAGAACAAGATCTCTAACCCTAAGTGTATTAGCCCTTAGGCTCTTTTTAGATCAGGCCGCTATGGCTTCTAAAAGATGGCTATTATTTCCCTCTTTTCAACTTAAAAGACTTAATAAAAATTTCTTTATGCCTTAGCATGTATTTTTTACCCATTGGGTTTTTAGGGTCCTATGTCGATTGAGACCCCTTTGAATTTTGTGCCTTGGCATGTTTGTGTTAAGGTAATTTGATGCCTCTTAATATTTTTCGACGGGCGATTTTATCGAAGCCCTTTTTATTATTTGCCGAGGGTAGCCTTTTTTAACCGGTTTTCATAGAATTTGAAGGCCTATTTTGATTGCGGGGTTTGTACTTCTCTAAGTCGCATTAATTTGGCCATAGCCTTTGGGTATGCCTCTTGGGCTTATTTCCCAATAACACTTCGAACTTGTTCGAGGTATTAGTCCCTGAGAAAGATGGCCTGGCCTATAGATCGAGGGGCACCTCTTGAGGTCATATGAATTCGAGTTTAGATAACTCGAACATGTTGATTATCAATGACAGTCCCCGAGTGTTCGAGGTATATTTGCGCTTGGCCCTTGAGCCATTTTTCACAAAATCATAAGTATAGAGCTCGTATAGTAGCAAATTTTCTTTGAGACACAAAGTGTTTGATATAAAAAGAATGCTTCTTTGGATAATTTATACATGCGTACATGTTTTGCCATCGAGGCTCGACTAATATATATGGACACGGTTCAATAGAACGTTTGGCCCATTATATAGTTTCCCTATCAAGTCCCTTTGTCAGGAAGTATTTTTCTCGAAATATATCCTTCGAGGGTGATACACCCCAGCAATTAGAGGTTGATTGAAAAGAATCCTTGGAGACTATTGAAGTTTCCTTAGGTATCACATAAATGTTGCCTCGTTAAAAACCTCGCCGAAAAAACCCATTTGGGATAAAAATCGATCTAAGGGGAAAAGAGTGTGACGCGTGCAACTTAGTGTTGAAGAGGTTCTCGACGTCTTCGATCGAACACCTGCAATAATTCAGTATAAAAAACAAATAGAAAAAGGAAGAAAGTCATACCTCAGAAACAATATCGTTTGAATAGTGATACATTCCAATTGTTTGGCAATTGTCCCCCCTCCATAGTGCCAAGTTTGTAAGATCCCTTTCGAAAGACATCGATAACTCGATATGGTCCTTCACAATTTAGGCCTAGTTTCTCTTCGTTTGGGTCTTGAGTATTGAGGGTGACTTTCCTTAGAACTAAGTCCCCGATTCCGAAGTGGCAAAGGTTGGTTCTTCTATTATAATATCTCTCGATTCTTTGCTTCTATGCAGCCATCCGAACAAGCGCATCTTCTCATTTTTCATCCAATAGTTCGATACATAGTCTCATGATTTGATTCCTCCGTTGCATGTTGAAATCTAGCGCTAGGTTCCCCGACCTCGACTAGAATTAAGGCCTCGGAGCCATATACTAAAGAAAACGGGATTTGCCCCAGTGTTGGACTTCAATATCATTCGATACGCCCAAAGAACTTAGGGTAGAACCTCTCTCTGTTTCCCCTTAGCGTCGTTCAACCTTTTCTTTAAGTTTTGAATGATAATCTTGTTCGTCGATTTGGCCTGTCCGTTTTTGCTTGGGTGATACAACATCAATAAGATCCTTTTTATTTTGTGTTCTTCGAGGAACTCTGTTACCTTGCTGCCGATAAATTGCTTTCCGTTATCGCATACAATTTTGGCATGTATCATGAATCTACACACGATGTGGTCCCAGATAAAATCTATAACTTCTTTTTCTCTGACCTTCTCAAAGGCATGTGCTTCCACCTATTTAGAAAAGTATTCAGTCATAAATAAAATGAATTTGGCTTTAACTAGGGCCGTTGGCAAAGGGCCGACAATATCTATCCCCATTTCATGAACGGCCATGGGGATAGGACTGAATGAAGTTGCTCTCCAGGCTTATGGATAATCGGTGCAAATATTTGACATTTGTCACATTTTCGAACAAACTCCTTAGTGTTTTTTTCAATGCTATTCCAGTAATATCATGCTTTAATGATTTTGCGAATCAAAGATTCAGCGCCGGAGTAGTTCCCACAAGTGCCTTTATAGATCTCTCGTAAAATGTAATCAGTGTCCCCCAGCCCTAAACATATTGCCAATGGTCCATCGAACGTCCTTCTGTATGACGTTCCGTATTCATCCAATGTGAAACGAGCAGCTTTGGTTCATAGGGCCCTCGACTCTTTAGGGTCCGATGGGAGCTTTCCATTCTTTAAATATTCAATATATTTATTCCTCCAATCCCAGGTCAAGTTTGTTGAATTTATCTCGAGATGACCCTCCTCGACCACAAATCTTGATAATTGGACTACAGTCACCGGGATAATATCATCTTCCTCGACTGATGATCCCAAATTTGCAAGCACATCGGCCTCACTGTTTTGTTCTCGAGGTACGTGATCTAGAGTCCACTCCTTGAAGCAGTGCAAAGTTACCGGTAGCTTGTCCAAATACCTTAGCATTCCATCTTCTCGAACTTCGAAGCTTTTGTTTACTTGGTTCACTACCAATAAAGAGTCACACTTGGCTTCAATGACTTCTCCCCCAAGCCTTTAGCTAGCTCAAGACCTGCAATTATGGCCTCGTACTCGGCCTCATTGTTAGTCAACCTAGAAGTTTTGATAGACTGCCTAATAGTGCTACCTGTGGGTGGCTTCAAAATGATACCTAGACCACACCCCTTCACATCAAAAGTGCCATCTGTGAAAAGGGTCCATACCCCCGAGGACGTCCTGATTTTAACAAGAGTTCCTTTTTAACTTCGGGTACGAGGTTTGGCATGAAATCGGCCACGAATTTTGCTAAAATTTGAGACTTGATGGTCGTTTGGGGTTGATACTCGATATCGTACCCACTGAGATCGAGGGCCCATTTGGCCAATCAACCCAAAAGTTCAGGCTTGTGCAAAATTACGAAGTGGGTAAGTGGTTAACACATTTATGGGTGACATTGAAAGTATGGTTTCAGCTTTCTAGAAGTGCTTCTGAGTGCAAGTGCTAGTTTTCTAAGTGTGGATATCTAGTTTCTGCTTCCCCTATGGTTCGACTTACATAGTAAACATGAAATTGTATACCTTGATCTTCTCGAACTAGGACACCATTTACCGTGATTTCTGACACCGCCAAATATAAGTACAGTTTCTTATCTGCCTTCAGGGTGTGAAGCAATGGTGAGCTCTATAGGTATTGTTTTAATTCCTCTAATGATTTTTGACACTCTGAGGTGAAATTATTCTTCTTCTTGAGTACGGTGAAATTATACGGCTTTTACGATGTCCACGACAGTGATGTCTTCGATGGCCTTGATTTTATCGGGGTTGATCTCGATCCCCCGATTTGACACCATGAAACCTAAAAAGTTTCCCGAGCCTACCCAAAAGCACATTTCTTGGGGTTGAGTTTCATGTTATATTTCCTTATAATCTCGAACGTTTCCGGCAAATGAGCCAAATGGTCCTCTACGCACTGGGACTTAACTAGCATGTCATCAATATAAACTTCCATTGACTTACCTATTTGTTCTTCGAACATTTTATTTACTAGGTGTTGGCAAGTAGCTCCTGCACTTTTTAGCCCGAAGGGCATTACATTGTTACAATATGTTCCATACTTGGTGATAAATAAGGTCTTCTCCTGGTCTTTCGGGTTCATCTACCCGGAATAGGCATCGAGAAAGGTAAAAGTCTCGTGGGCAGCCGTGGCATCAATCATGCGATCGATGTTAGGCAGTGGAAAGAGTCTTTAGGGCATGCCTTGTTCAAATCCTTGTAATCTGCACACATTCTAAGCTTGTTCCCATTTTTAGGGACTACGACTACATTTGCTAACCATTCGGGGTATTTTACATCCCGAATGGACCCTATTTTGAGAAGTTTAGTTACCTCGTTCTTTATGAATGCATGATTTACCTCAGACTGTGGCCTTCTCTTTTGTTTCACCGGTTTGAACCTGGTGTCAAGGCTTAGCCGATGTGTTGTTATCTCCGTTGGGATCCCTGTCATGTCTAAATAGGACCAAGCAAACAATCCATGTTATCGATAAGAAATTGAATAAGCATTTTCCTGAGTTCGGGGGTTAACCCCGTTCCCAAGTATACCTTTTGCTCGGGCAGGTACTCGACCAATATAACCTGTTCTAGCTCCTCGACTGTTGATTTGGTGGCGTCGGAGTCTTCGGGTACAATAAAGGTTCGAGGAGTCAAAACATCCTCATCTTCTTATTCTTCTTCTTATTCTTCTATCTCTTGCTTTCCCGATTCGGTCGAGGCTAGTTGTGTTTGCTATTTGGTTTCATGTTTACCTTTGATGCTCAACCTTTCCAAGGTTGATAACGTTGATACCGGTATTACCTCATCAACTGCAAATATTTCCTTTGCAGCATCCTGCTTGCCGTACACTATTTTCACGTCGTCCGATGTCGGGAATTTCATTATTCGGTAAAGAGTCGAAGGAACTGCCCTTATATTGTGGATCCAAGGCCTCCAAAGTAGGCATTGTACCTCATATCGCCCTCGATTATGTGGAACTTGGCATCTTGAATGGTTCCAGCCACGTTCACCGGTAGAGTAATCTTACCTTTAGTTATTTCACTAGCCATGTTGAAGCCATTTAAGACCCGAGCTGCGGGAACAATTTGATCTTGCAAACCGAGTTGCTCCACGAACCTCGATCGAAAGGTGTTCGCCGAACTACCTGTATCTACTAAAACACACTTAAATTGAACTTTATTTAATAAAATTAAAATTACCAGAGCGTCGTTGTGTGGTTTAGAAATACCTTCTGCTTCCTCATTGTTGAATGATAAGGAACCCTCGAGCACGTAATCTTAGGTCCGCTTCTCCCTAGTAATTGATACCTTGGTGCATTTAAATACGGGCCCTTGTGGAATATCGACCCCGCCGACGATCATATGAATGACATGCTGCGGTTCCTCTTGTTCATATTTCCTATTGGCATCTCTGTATCTTACATAGTTCTTGGCTCGATCGTTGAGGAACTTTCGAAGGTGGCCCTCGTAGAATAGATGGGCTATTTTCTCCCTTAATTGCCTACAATCCTCGGTTTTGTGACCATGCAGGCCATGATATTTGCATATCAAATTCAAGTTTCTTTGGGAAGGATCAGTTTGTATGGGTATGGGCCATCTAGTATCTTTGATCCTTCCGATTGCCGATACAATGCTTGATGCATCAACGCTAAAGTTATATTCTGACAATCGAGGTGCCTCCATGAGATCTCCATGCTTATCGAAACCATTTTTACTCATAAGTCCCCAAGAATTTTATCATCAATCATTCCTTCGATCATTCGGTGGGTGGGGGTGGGGTGCATCCCAAGACATTGTTCCTCTGATCTACGGTATATGGTTGATATCGCTCCCTATTCGACCTTGGTTCCCTGTCGATGTCCCTCTGGGTTTTAACTGCTATCCTGTTTGGATGTACTAAACCGGAAGGGGATCCTAATCGGTCGTCCTCGACTCTGATCTTCGATTGGTATCAATTGTGCACACCTGCCCAGGTTACAGCTGGATACTCGGCCAAGTTTTGTTTCAACTATCGTGATGCTATCGAACTTCGCTGGTTCAACCATTGGGTGAAAACTTGAATGGACCAATCATCCGTGACCGGTGGCAACTCCATGTGTTCCATTTGAAATCGGGATACGAACTCCCTCAACATTTTATTACCCCCCATCTTATCTTAGAAACGTCTGATTTCCTTATTGCGGCCTTTATGGCCCCAACGTGCGCCTTCACGAAGGCGTCTGCTAACATGGCAAATTAGTCGATGGAATTTGGTGGCAGGTTGTGATACCAAATCATTGCTCCCTTTGACAAAGCTTCCCCAAATTTTTCACCAAAACCGACTTGATCTCGTTAACATTTAAGTCATTTCCTTTAATGCCGAATGTGTATGAAGTGATGTGTTCATTAGGATCGGTTGTCCCGTTGTATTTAGGTATATCCGACATACAGAACTTCTTAGGAATGGGCTTCGGAGCTGCACTCTGAGGGAAAGACTTTTGCACAAACGTTTTTGCATCCAAACCTTTTGAGATCGGGGGTGCCTCCGGTATCTGATCAACTCCGGTTGTATGTTTCCACTTTTTTATCATTATCTTCAATTTTCTTCTCTTCCGACTCGATTCTTTTGGTGAGCTCCTCGAGCATCTTCATAGTTCTAGGATCAATCCCTAGTCCGTTACCACTCGACCTTTCTAGAACTGGCTCGGTACGGCGAGTGATCTCTGGTTCGACCATACTCGGAGTTCTATGTTGACTTTGAAGCTGAGCAATAGCAGCCTGCTAAGCTTGTAGCATCTCGAATATTACCTGGAGGCTAACTCCCCCGTCTCCTACGCCTGTGTTCCTTGGACACCAGATCGGCCTTCCCTGCATACACTCCCTTCGAGGTCTGCACCTAAATTCTCATTCAAAGCAATGTGCAAACTGATATCGACTGGATCGACCGGTACTCCCCCGAGATTAGCCGGTGGAACCCCGGCTCCTGGAGCAATTAAGTTATCGTTTTCCCCATGAAATCCAAGACCATCATCACTATGTACGAGTGCGTTTTGTGAGTTTGACATGTTTTAACCTGAGAACAAAAAATTCTTGACAAGAACAAGTGTGAAAATAACGTGTGTTATCAGAATTCACTGAAACAATCACTATTATCTTTAGCCCCACGGTGGGCGCCAAACTGGTTACCTTAAAATCCGAGTAACAACTAAACTTATATAGTGGTTTTAAGGATATGTAATTTGATCCAATACCAATTGATAAATAAAGAATTAAATGTATAAATTGAAGGATAAAATAAGTCAAACCAGTGTGCGAACCAAATCTCGACCTCGAGCTATGATGGCCTCGGGGTGGAATAGTAGGAATAACAAGTTACAAAGTTACTCTGATGAATAGTGAATAAAATAGCTAGAGAATAAAGTGTATGGATTGTATTATCAGCAAAAAACGTGTCTTACAAAAGAATGAGCTTCCCTTTATATAATAGGGGAGTCCTAAATAAGGTATTTTTCTAATTACAGTAAGAAATCATAATTGACAGCCATCTCACCGCCAAGGGTCAATCCATTCCGCAATTTACGCCGTGATCTTCGGGGCGTTGCGGGCATCTAACTCTTTTTGTTACTGAACCATAACGTTATTATCTCGAGGTATGTCTTCTTCCGACCTCGGCAAATGATTTCGACCTTGACCCCGGCATTAGAAAGGAACCTCGACCCCGAGCTTGACGTCTTGGCCTCTCAACGTGGTATTATCTTTTCCATCGAAGAACGAAATCGGATAGCCCTAATTTCTACCGTATATAGTGCAGTGTTTGATAAAAAGTATTATGTTTTTGAATGGATAATATTCTTCTTACTACTCATATAAGAGGGTAGTAATTAGTGAAGTATTTGATTCTTGGTGTACAACATATTTCTTCAACTTAGAACTTGAAAGGAACTTCAATTTCCATTCAGCATTTTTGTGTTACGTTAAAATTCAGAGGTATCATAGTGTTCAACTGAAAAAGTTGAGGGGGAAAAATTAGAATTATACTTAAAAGTTAATTGAGCCTAGTAGATGTAATTAGAAAAGGAACAAGCACTGGTTTAAGCCAAAACAAAAGAGGACGAACGCTCATTTCCCAAGTGACACGTGTCATTGTCCCCATCCCTGGGTGCAGCAAAGCAATTTGCATGAGGGGACGCACCCACTTAAAAGTGATCCAGTCAAACTCTAAGACTGCAAAAAATATTTAAATAAATCAACAAAAACTAAGATAAAACAACAGATTTTTTTCAAAATAATTTGTGGGGATAATATAAAAAAGTTTAAAAAAAGCGTAGAGTACACAAAAACACATACAGCACACTCTGTCCTAGTTATTGACCAGTCAATTTGCTTAGCTGCCACTTTTTAAAAGGCAAAGGCCCCAATTCCAACTTCTCCAAAAGCCACTCCCCACTCTAATATTTTTGTATTTTATTCTCTTTTGTAAATAGTACTTAGTAAATTTTCAAATCTTTGAGTTTGTTTAGTGCAAAGTTTTATTTTATGTAATATATGATAGAATGTATTATTTGCCCTAACCTAGTTTGTGGGAACATGAATATTTTTGAACTTTTTTCCCCCAAAAACATGATCTTATTTAATAAACAAACAATATTTTCAATTTTATTTTTTGAAAGTAAAGCCAAAATTTATGGTCAAGCTGGAGCTATGAGTTAATTGATCTCAGTTTTTTAAGTCTCATATATGTAGAATTAATTATTTCATACGGTAACAGTTTGTGCTTCACTTGTTACGATATGATTATTCTATATATTTTATAATTCTTGTTAAAATAGTTGTATTACCTCCAAAGTAAAAAGAAAGAAATATTTTGTCCACACGAATGACATGTTTGATGCTTTTAGTTTTATATCTTAATTAAGACTATGGTAAAACTCTAATCTTCTTGAGATCTGTTATATTTTAAAGGGAATCCTTTAAAGAATTTCTATCTCTAAGCTTTACTTTTTAAAACAAAAAAGAGACATAGAGAAAAAGAAAAAAAAAGATTCAGTATATGAAAATTAGAGAAGACTCATTAGTAGTTTATATCCCCAAGACTACGCCGCACGTTACAGTTTGACCAACTGACCCATTGTTGCGTCTTTTTGATAATTACCCAATTCATCCGTGACTCCAACCAAAAGTTCCTTCCTACTCTCGAAAAAGGCAAATCACCCTTTTTTTTTTCACTACTACATCAAACTTGTAGTAATAATATTCCATTTTCTTTACCCTAGATTAAATAAGAAAATAAATTAAAAACCGGATATTTCGGTGGCATCGGAGTTTGGACCACCATACACGTGTGGTCCACGAGCTTCTCTGATCAAATTACCGACTATAGCCGGTAACTTTATTTTTTGCTTTTCAAAATAAATCCTATAATACTTTCATTATTCCTTTTTTGGATAAAGTTAACTCAAAATGAAATTAAAATTATTTAATTTATATCAAATTCAAACTAAATGATAATAATATAAGTAGCGCTTAAACGAAAAAATAAAGATTTATATAGTCTAAGAAAATATTGAATGTTTATATAAAACACAATTGAATGATTAAAGTTATTTAAGTTACTCACAACATAACGTCAAAAAATTAAAAGTTAGTAAAATGAAGCGGAGTGTATTATAGGAAACTAAATTAGAAAAGATAAAATATTTATATAAAAAAACTGTTTTTGTAGGGTTTCCATGTATAACTTGACCCATATCCATGGGGGGTGTGGAGGGTAGTAGGGGGCACACACTCTAAAGAGGTAGCTGTTCTTCCCCTTTTCTTCTCTCTCTCATTTTTGGGTAAGGTTTCTCTTTAACTCCTCTTCCATTTTTCTCTCTTTTTCCTGATCTGAAACTTGTAAAGTTTAAATCTTGGAGAGTTTTTTTGTGCTAATTTTGGGGAATTTGTTGTTCAGTCGAGATTTTCTTTGTTGGATTTGATTGCTTCTTTATTGGTATTATTTTGTTGTTGATTTGTAGATTGGAATGATTTCAATCTTTTAGAGGTTGAACAGTAAGTGAGAAAAGTGTATAGCTTTGGTGTTAGAGAAGGGGCTATTGTTGCAAAAAAAGATCCTTATAGTGTTGTTTGATGATGATAATGATGGTGAAAATGAGCACTATGGCTCTTTTGACCAGAGAAAAAGAGTTCAGATAAAGAAAGAGATGTCCCCCCTTCCTGTCAAATCCTGCTTGTAATTGTCAATGAAAGATAAAGAGAGAAGACAAAAGAGTGCAAAGACTGTTCTTTTCCTTTTCTCTTTTTTCATCCACACGCTTCATGTTTGCCCTCTAAATGCTGCTGCTCTGAACCATACCCCTTAGAAATAGAATTATTCTTGTTAGTTTTTTTAGGGTTAGCAAAAATGCCTATGTATCAGCCATCTAGAGGGAGGGGTGAGGAGTATGATGTTGGGGGAGGTGGGCAGGTTTTGGATCTGGAAACTGCTGTTAAAGATGGGATTTTGGGTGGTGGAGGTGGGGTTGTAGTAGTTCATAGTGGTGCAATAGAAAAGAAATTGAGTCTCAAGAAAATGATTGAGGAGCTTGATTCAATTGAAGTTCCTTCAGTTTTCATTTGTCCAATTTCATTGGAGCCCATGCAAGATCCAGTTACTCTTTGCACAGGACAAACATATGAGAGGTCTAATATTCTCAAATGGTTCTCTTTGGGGCATTTCACTTGTCCCACCACAATGCAAGAGTTGTGGGATGATTCAATCACTCCTAACAATACTCTTCACCAGCTGATTTACAGTTGGTTTTCTCAAAAGTATTTAGCTATGAAAAAGAGGTCAGAGGATGTGCAAGGAAGGGTTTTGGAGATTTTAGAGACATTGAAAAAGGTTAAGGGTGAGGCTAGAGTTTCAGCTTTGAAAGAGCTAAGACAAGTTGTCACTGCCCATGATTCAGCCAAGAAAACAGTGGCTGAAAACAGTGGTGTTAGTTTGATTACTTCACTGTTAGGTCCTTTCACTAAACATGTTGTGGCTTCTGAGGCAATTGGGATTTTGGTACACTTGGATCTGAACTCAGATGGGAAGGCTAATTTGATGCAACCCAATAAGATTTCCCTTATGGTGGATACCTTGAATGAGGGATCCATTGATACCAAGATAAATTGCACGAAATTGCTCGAAATGTTGATGGAGGGGAAGGATTCAGAGTGGGAAGTTCTATCAAGCTTGAGTCTTTTGGTAGGATTACTGAGACTAATCAAAGATAAGAAACACCCAAATGGGGTTTTGTCTGGTCTGAGATTGCTCAAGCTTATTTCATCACACGAATTGCTTAGGAATTCGATTGTTGGTATTGGGGCAATCCCTCAATTGGTGGAAGTATTGCCCAACTTGAATGCTGAATGTTTAGAATTAGCCTTGGTTATCCTTGAAGCTTTGTCTACCCTACCAGAGGGTGCATTGGCGTTGATGGATTGTCGTAGCACCATTCCGAATGTGGTCAAATTGCTCATGAAGGTATCAGAAAGCTGTACTCAATTTGCATTATCGATTCTAGGGGCAGTCTGCAAGCTTGCCCCGGAAAAATGTGCATCTGTGGCTGTTGAGGCAGGTCTAGCAGCCAAGTTGTTGCTTGTTATTCAAAGTGGATGCAATCCGGTGTTGAAGCAACGGTCTGCTGAGCTCTTGAAACTATGCAGTCTAAATTACTCAGAGACCATGTTCATTTCCAAGTGTAGGCTTACTAAAACAATGCAATGAGGGTAACATGGTGTTGGTCATACGCGTCAACTGATTTCGTTCTCTACACCCGTAAGGGCAAGGTGCTCAACAGCTCGCGGAATCTGCATAATTGGGCAAGGAGCTTCCTACTACTTGTACATATTAAAGAGCTTTAGCTCTCGTGAAAAAGGCTTCATAATGTGCATTATAGACAAAATGCTTATATCAGACTATGGTTCGGTGCCTTTCGATTGATCTTTCCTCTGAGGTTTTCCAATAACGTAGGCACACAATTGATTCTTCAAATCTTTGTAGTCAGTTAGACTGCTGATTTGGTTGCCTTGTTGCTACAATAGAAAGCTATATATCCTATTTGCTTTGTAAAATGGTGGGAGGTGGAAAATGGGGAAGAATTGTCCGGCAAAGCTAGCGTTTGAAATTGTAATTGTATACATTTCTTGTGGGATTTTCCGAGTTGATCCCAATTCCCAAATTTCCCCAATTATTTTTAGGAAGTCCTTAAATGACTTTCACTTCTTTGCTCAAGTCAATCGGAACTTTTCACTCGGGAGTTCTTTTCTTATTGTGGAGATCTTCATTTGTAAAAAAGCAACATTTCCAATATGAAATCAGCATTCACAATGGATTCAATTTTTCCTTCTCAATTGTTTTCTGAATGACCAATTGCATTCTTAGCTTTTACTTCTTATGTCTTATCTAGTCTGCTTCTTTTTAATATTGTACTGGTTTCAAGTGATTATTCGCCCTTTCCCCTTTGTGAACTTTCAAGATTTACTTGTGTATGTTCTCTCATCTCTGTTGCAGTGAGCAGTTATGAATGTTAGAAATTGTTGTTCTTTGTGGGTAGTGGTACATTTGTTGGGAAAATGCAGGGTAAGGTTGCATGCAATGGACCCTTGTGATCCGGACCTCGGGCATAGCAGGAGCTTAATGCACTGGACTGCCCCTTTTTATTGATCTTTGTTGGAAAGAGTTGCTGTATTGCTGATTGGAAATGCTGGCCTGTTCTTTCTAGCTTGTTTGGGGTGTGAGAATGGATAGAGAGGACAAAAGTGTAAAAGAAGGTTTCAACTGAACTTTCAACTTCCTATTAAAGTCTTTCTTGTAATAATAGCTCTAGACAACAAAAAATAGCACTTCCCTTGAGTCACTATCATGGTTTTCTCATGCTGCATGCGGAATTAAGAAAAACCTCATAGGTTTCAAAGCTTTTTGCTCTAATTAGTTATATGGTCTTTGGTCCCTGGTTTAAACATGCCTACTTAATTGGTTAAGAAAATGGGTGGGTGATACAGGGCCAGTCCAATGCGCTGAGCTCTTGTTATGTGTAGGATTCGGGAAATGGTCTATTATACACATCAACAACTTTATCAGTTACGCAAAGGCTTTAAGTACACATAAATGTACTAGGAGAAATTGTGATTCTTGGAGTTATCAAAACTTGTTCAAATGGTCAAAATTATGAGTTTCAAGATTTGGAAGCACGTGCAGATAAGGTATTTTGTACTTGTTGGAAGTGTATTCAAGGGTTTTGCTTCATGGCTTCAACTTTGATGCAAATATAAAGAAACCCCCCCACGTACTCTTATCTTGGACCAAGAATAGGAAATAAGAAGGGGTTGAAAAGTGCACGGACAAATAGCTTACCTTAAAAGCAGAGGAGGAGACAAGTTAGTGAGAAGTACTTATTTGTTGGCATTGCAAATTAGGAACTTTGACTGAGATCTAAGGACTTAAAAAGTAAGGAAAATTTGCTGAGAAAAGCATATTACTACTGCTTTGGATGTGAAGACCATTCACGGCTTATATCTTGAAAGCTGGAAAGAGCTCTGAATTGGGGGACTTTTTTTAAAGGCAAAAGAACATTGTTTGCTTGTTCGCATATTACCTTTTGGCAAAACACAACATGAACCTTTCCTTTTGAATAACGGGAGACGCCCCTCGATTGTTCAATTAGACACTTACTAACTCTTGCTAGTACTCTCTCCACCAAATCTTAAATAAATAGAAAGAAATTACTAAGTATTTGTTGTCTGTTGAGATTTGAAGCTTAATCTCTCGAGATTTTTACTCACTTTGTTGATATGAACTATTAGTAACAGAAACAATAATAAAATTATTTCATGTAAATTTTACACTTTTTGAAGAAAGAAACAAATAAATTTACATTTCATAATTTAGAAAGACACTTTTTTCTTTTGTGGTTTAGAAACTGATAACTAAGAATGCCAATGGTGATACACGTATATATATTTTCTGAGGTTAAGGATTACATGTATTTTCATTTTCAAACCTAAATGCATAAGAGTAAAGTCGCAATCAACTTAACTCGTTTGTAGCTCTCTACATAAGAGAGATCCACTGTTTTGGTCATAGCCAACAAATCTAACAATTCGAATTCAATGAAATTTCCTTAATTTCCCTTAGGGAGGGACGGGGTTGAAGTTGAATTATTGCTAGCGCCAGTGGAGCCAAAAATTTTATTCTGCAATAAAGGAGTAGAGATCTGGATGCGTTTTTAATTTATTTTATTCATATGCTCTTTTAATGCACAATATATTAAAATTTGGCACTATTTTTAGCTTTCATAGGCTTGGGCTTAGACTTGAGTTAATTTAATTAGGCACACGATCCAATGAGATTCAAAATATCTCTGGTGTCACGTGTGCTGAGGTCTAAATTTCATTTTCATACGCTAAAGGGTCGTTTGGTATGAGGTATAAGAAGGTATAATGGTGGTATAAAAATTTAATATTACCTTAATAAACTGTTTGGTTAGTAAACTACGTATAAGTTATCCCGGTATTAATTTTAACACTGCGATAATTTATACCTTATAAAAGGTGGGGTAATTAATACCGGTATAACTTATACCTTCTTAGAAATTATGCAATTGTCATTCTTAATACAACATACCAAACAAAGAATAAATAACAATACAAGCATAACTAATCACAGCATAACTAATCTCAATATAATTTATACCAGCATAACTTATACCGGTATAAATCATATTCCAACCAAACGACCCCTAAGCTTTTGGACATAAGAACCGTAAAATTTCGGGAAAAAACGAATTTTTTCCGGATGAAAATGGTATTTGAAAATTAGAGTTGTATTTGAAAATGAATATAATTTTGGATTTTTTTAAATTTTTGTGAGTGATCTGAGCAAAAATTTTGAAAAATAGAATTTTGAAGTTTTTCAAATTTTTAAAAAATTCCAAAATCAAGTGAAAATTAGAAATTTTATGGCCAAACACTGATTTTGAAAAAAAAAAGTGAAATTTTTTTGGAAAAGTAAAAAAACTTTCATGGCCAAACGGGCTATTAAAATTTAATCTATCAATTATTTGTCTCTATCAATCATGGCCAAACGGGCTGGACAATATGGGCATATGCCCAACAGATATCACTTTTTATCTGTCTCTCTTTTTTCCACTTTGTATTTTCAGTATATTAAGATCTGCCCCATCAAAGTAGTTTCATTGCAATGCACGTTTATGTTCTTTTTAGGTTTTAATTTAATGAAATCTGTACTTTATCAAACAAACAAATGACAACATTTGTGATACCTCCACTAAATTCTTAGATATGTTATTAATTTAACCCCCCCACCCCCTCTCAATCCTCCGGTTGGAATTAAATCTTTAATAATATTTTTGAGCCTTTTTATTTTTGTTTTAACTTTAAATTTAGTTCCCGTTTGGCTATAGGTTTTGGCTTCATTTAAAAAAATAAAAATAAATTGAAACATTGTTTGTTTATGGAAATTTTGAGAAAAAGCGTAATTATGTTTAAAATTTTCGAAACTAAAAATCTTCCAAAACCGGAGATTTTAAATATTCCAAAATTTGAGTTTGGAAGTTCAAACAAACAATAGTAGTTTGCAAAACTCAAAAACTGGAAACAACTTTTTATTGTGCTATTTAGGAAACTCTCTTGTGTGATTATAGGCATGTAAAATTTATTGGATTCAAATTAATTAAATAAAACTTGGATTATATTTTAAATATACTAGCCCAAATAAATATTATATATATATATATATATATATATATATATATATATATATATATATATATATATATATATATTAAACAAATAAGTCTTAATCCATTGGGCTAGCCCAGTTAATTGAGCTAAAATGATGAGCCAGCACGCCAAATCACACAGAAGAGCCAATGGGATCATGCCACGTGTCAAAATGACAAGGCATGCCAAGTCAAATTAAAGGACCAATGAAATCACGCCACATGTGCAAGTGAGATGTTCTGGCCAATCAAATGCGGCCTTGTCACACTTCAATTTGATTGGTCGGAAAGAGTTTGTTATTTTCATAACTCTTTCCTCCCACAACTATAAATAGGGGTCATCATAACCTAGAAAAGATACCAGAAGTTATAACAAGAAGTAAAAAGGAGCTCGTGGATCAAGCGCTGCAAATTCCTCCATTAGTTTCAAGCTTAAAGCAATCAAGTTCAAGAAATCAAGTTCAAGCTCAAGAACGAAGAACAAATCAAGATTCAAGGAGTACGAGTTCAGTTCAAATCATTCGCGGCAACAAATATAGATTCAAGATCAAGCTCAAAGGCCTTTGAATTTATTTACTATTGGAAAGAATAATCAGAGGATTCATGGAGATGTACACTCATATTATTTGAAATCAAATACTACAACTGTTGTAATATTTTTGGTCTCGATTATTTTTCTTGATGCAAATTTATTGTCTAAAAGTTCCGGCACGCTCAATGGGACAATCTCTACCTCTTATCTCAACTTTTCAATCACCAAAGTTCAAGAGCATCAAAGTGGATTCAAAGAAAATCAACTCCAGATCAACTTCCATCAAGGCTGCTAATTCCAGGTTCAATGCTGATATGGAAAGCATCCTCGATGTTACCTTTGGAAGCTTTGGACTAGTTATGAGGAGAAAAGAAAGCTCATTAGGAAAACAATCCCCCCCCCCCAAGTGTCGTACCCCTGTTTTCAGATTTTCATCCTCAAATGGAGCAAGATCTTCTACAAACACACCTGAATGAGGAAGCGATATTGCTGAAAAAATTAAGAAAACTATAGCTCTGCTGGGCCTCTCCGGATCCAAGGACTCTGCTGTGAAGGAATATGGTGATACTTCAAGTGAGGGATCCTCCCCACTTACGCCGCATAGCGTGAGAAGATCAAGGATCAATCTATGTGACAATCCATGTTGATCTCTATCATCCACAACAATCATGCAAGTTATGGTGACGAACGCTTCATCCGTGGAGGAGCAACTAGCAAATTTGACATAAGCAATTGCTAGCTTGACGAAGTGTATGCAAAATTAAGATGCTAGAATTTACAAGCTAACAGATAGGGTGGAAATCTTGATAGAAGAATCCACCCATGCACCTAGCAAGCTCCCAGAATTTCAAGATATTGATCCTCTCCCACGACAAGTTGCATCCACTAAGGAAATTCTAGTCTCTTCGGAAGGGATGATTCCAATAAATCAACTAAAGGAGTTAATTAAAGGGACTATAAAAAATAAATATGAAGTTCCTTTCGAGTCCTCCCTTACCTATGCAAAGTCGTACACCTCAAGGATCGATATATTGAAGATGCCTGCTGGCTATCAACCTCCAAAATTTCAACAGTTTGATGGCAAAGGAAATCCAAAGCGATATGTGGCGCACTTTATTGAGATATGCAATAGTGATGGGACTTATGGAGATTAACTCGTCAAGCAGCTTATCTGCTCACTAAAAGGAAATACTTTTGATTGGTACACTGATCTCGAGGCTAGATCTACTGATGGATGAAATTAACTAGAGCAAGAGTTCCTCAATTGCTTTTATAGCACGAGACGTATTATGAGTATGATAGAACTTACAAATACTCCTCAACGGAAGGGTGAACCAGTTATCACTTTATCAATCATTGGGGAATGCAGGCTTCAACTACAAAGACAGGCTTAGTGAATCTTCGGGCATATAGATGTGCATACAAGGCATGCATTGGGGACTGTGCTACATCTTGTAAGGTATCAAGCCTAGCACATTTAAAGAACTTGCGAATCGTATCCATGACATGGAGTTGAGCATGCTCTCCGCTGGAAATGAAAAGCTGCCCATCTATGAGTCTCACAAAGGGAACGACAAGCAAGAAGTCAAAAAATAGACCAAGTTTGTACCCAAGTCTGAAATAAAGGAAGCTATGAATGTCAACATATCACATGTGAAGTTCACAATGAAGGTGAGCAAGAAGCAGAGTATGAAATCTACTTCCTTTCAAGATAAAATAAGCGGAAAGTTGACTCTAAATAAAATGCAAGAAAATGAGTATCCATTCCTAGATTCGGATGTGCCTGCAATTTTTGAAGAGCTTCTCGAGTTCCGGTTCTCTCAGACTAGCATCAACTGATGTTAAGGTTAACCCAATAGTCAGGTTTCATTACTTCCAAAAGCCTGGTGATGGATGTGGAGAGGTGTGTGAACAGAAAGATTCATGATGTATAACAAAGCCCTCTATGTAGGAATTCAAGTACCAACAAGAGTTTGGTCCTATATATTTCAGGTATGTTGGACCTTCATTGCCTGCTGATCTATCTAATAATTTTCAGATGGGATAGTTTTATCGTTGTGACCACAATATCGCATTACCATGGTGGCCTACTAGAGCTATATACTTTGAGAACGAGTGGAATACCTAAAACAAGAGAGGGTAGGTAGAGCACTTTTGCCTTTTAAGCTTTGCTTTCTCTATCCACTACTATCTTACTAAAAAAAAGAACTTCTCAATTGGTGCTATCAATTACTACTCTGGTATGAGAACCATTTTTTCTTCACTTAACCCATCAACATCATTGGGTATGCCAAAGCTTGTTGATGGCTCTACTACTCCCATTATTGGGAGTGGTACTGTGAAAGAAAACCATCTCGTCCTTTTGAGTTCCGGAGATGAAGCGGTCAAATGAAGCTGGAAAAACTAATGATCCAAATTACTGCAAATATCATCGACTTGTGAGCCATCCTCTGGAGAAGTGCTTTGTCTTCAAGGATAAATTTATAGACTTTGCTCATGACAAGAAAATCGTGCTTGAAGATAAGAAAGCAAGTGCAAACCAAGTCTCTATCACCTTTGGCTCATTCAATCCGTATGAATTATGTAGTTTTAAAGAAAGTAAAGATGAAGAATTACTGGAGAACAACAAAGTTGAAGTTGATCAACCTGATGATGATCAAGTTTAGACGTTGGTGACTCATCGTAGGCGCCACAAAAGGAGACCACGAAAAGAATTAATAAAATAACCAACAAGGAAGATGATAGTAAAAAAAACTTCTAGTTAAGCATTTGAAGAAGGAAAAAGTGGAAGTACACGACCTCAAAAGCCACGACATCTAGTGACCTTGGAGGAGTTCTTACCAAGTTCCGCACGGAGATTTCTCATAATGGTAATAAGGCATTTTGTTGCCATGATAGCAAAGAGGAATTAAAGAATGATGACCTACTGTTGGCACCATCTTCAGAAGAGCTAATCGAATCTATTCCTCAAGAAGTTAATGCTTGTGAGGACAAAGTTACGTTCACAAATGACGAACTTCAACTAGGTGACTGATAAGTAGGGATTTTGACTACTTATTTACACTCTTTTACTTTCGTTTTAGCTCAAATTGCTTAAAAATATTTTCGAAAACTAATGAAATATGTGATTGCTTGCAGGAGTGTTAGAATATGAGCTAAAGCGATAAAAATCAACTCAAGAAGGAGTAATTTTGGATTAGGACAAAAATAAGGCTAAAAGGGTACTGTGCGGACCGCACAATACTGAGTGCAGCCGCAGATCATGAAGACAGCCTATGACAAGAAATACTTTACAAAGTGCGGACCGCACAATTCTGGTACAGCCGCAGAAGATAAAGTTCATAGAGATGGGATTTTAAGGTCAAGAAGAAATGCGGTCTACACCATTTTTTTGCGGCCGCATAATCAAGAGCGTGGCCGCACTTAGAAATGTGCGGTCCGCAGAAGTCCCACAATGCCAAAGCTCAAGGTCAAGAAGTGAAGACCACAACTGTGTGGCCGCAGAAGCAAGAGTGTGGCCGCACTCATAAATGTGCGGTCAGCTGAAGTTGAAAGAGTGTAGTTGCAACCCTAAATTGTGCGGCCACAAAATTGGAACCTGGCAAACCAAGTCCCAATGTGCAGAGCGCACACATACTTGTGCGGCCTCACAACTTCCACTGGGGCAATCTTTTCAGATATTTTCAGCTTAGTATAAATAGAACTTTTTGTCATTTTTTTGGTTAAGTTGTGTAAGTCGGGAGCACCTGAGCCATTTTTACTTACTGTATTGGGTAACATTGTACTAGATTAGCTTTTAGACATTAGATTTTCTTTCCTTAATCAAGTATTATAAATTCTATCTTAGTTTCTTCTTTAATTTCTTCATTTTCCATGAGTAGCTAAACCCTTAGCTAGGGTTGTAACCCAACCCTAGTATGGGTACTTAATGGGTAATTGATTTAGGGCTTATTTATGATTGGGTTTATGATATTTGGCCTAGTTCTTGCTTGAATTTGAGAATTGATGGTGGCAAACATTGATTCATGCATATTTGACTTAGTCTCTACTTGAGAAAGAGAGACTAAGTCTAGGAAAACTTGGATAACAAGAAATTATGGTGAACTTAAAAAATTAATAGCCCCAATTAAAGGGTTAAATCTAGATATAGTAAGACACCACTTGAGCATATATCACTTGTTTTGTGAAATACCAATTTGGAATTGAGAAAGCCAAATTGGGCAAAATCACTCAAACTACCGAGAGGTATAGAGTGAGTAACCGCGTGTGATTTTTATATTGTATCCCGATCAACCAAACATGACTTAAAGCTCTAAATCCGTTAGGTAACCAACTAGGCGGAAGTCACAACCCTAGATCTTTCATAACTTGAAAAACAACCAAAACCAAAAATATTGTCTCTTATCTCTACAATTACAATAGTTTAAAAGTAGAAGTAGAAACAACGATTAAAAATATGGAGGTGTAATTTGAGGCATATCATACATTCACACTAGGTGTATACCTAATCTAAAATTAACTCCCTGTGGATTCGACCTCGGTTTGCGTTGGGTTTTATTATTACTTCGATCACCTCACAACCTATATTTGTGGTGTGAGTTTGGACGACATCAGTGACACTCCTCATAACCGCCCGTTGTACTTGGTTGGCTATATGCGCGATGAAAGAGTAAATCAAATTTTGGTTGATGGAGGATCCTTACTTAAAATCTTGCCAATTCACACTGTTAAAGAACTTGGTATTACCATGCAAGAACTCTTAGAAAGTCATGTGATGATTCAAGGATTCAAATAAGGGGGGAAAAGAGACATAGGTGTGATCAGGTTAGGGATCACTATTGAAGATACGCAATCAAGTGCATGGCTAGATGTGATTGATGCAAAGACTTCATACAACGTCTTGCTTGGAAGGTTTTGGATACATGAGAATAAAGTGGTTCCATCTGCCTACTATCAATGTTTGAAATACTACGAGGGTGAAGTCGAGAAGAAGATAGTTTCTGATGACGAGCCATTCATCAAGGCTGAGTCGCACTTCGTCGATGCAAAGTTCTACTTGAAAAACAACATTGTAAAGGAGCCAAAACCTGATCATGTCACGAATGGAAAGAATGACGAGTACACAACTAAGAGAGCTGAGTTGGTTGTCGACAAAACCAAAATTGTTGCTGAGGAGGTACACCCTAACCCAAATAAATCTCATAAAGGGAACATTGTGTCTCATGTTAAGAAAGTAACTTCTGCGCTCCAATATGTCCCTAGAAAGAAGAAAGATGAAGGTAAATCCTCTGCTATCCAAAGAAACATGCTAAAAGAGTTAACTCTTCTGATCAAACGGATTGAGGCGATAAAGTTGTCCTCAAAGCTACTTAGAAAGTCTGTGTCTCAGAATTCACCACAAGATACAACACTTCCTACGAAGCATACGGATGAAGGTTTTGATCCCAATGCTTACATGTTATTTGCCAAGGTTAGATACAATCCCAATGAGCCATTAAAGTTAGGGAACCTCCCATAAGAAGCTTCTATAAGGCAACCACGTGAAGGTTTAGGATATAAACAACCCTCACTACTACGTATCTCCATAAGAAGGGCGAGCAACAAATATATTATTGTGGAAGATGAATCGGCCGCTTCTAACAAGCCTTCTGTCTTTGATCGACTTGGAAAATTGATTGTGGGAGCTTCTGTATTTGAGAGATTGGGTCCATTAAAGAAGGGTAACATGTTTCATAGAAATTATCAAAGCATAAGAACACCTGCTTTGCCTAGAATCTAAAAGATCTCTAAGGATTTTCAAAGTTTGGTTCCTTCTACAACGAGGCAACAAATAAAACTTGTGGTTTCATGTAAAGAAATACTGACGGTAAAACCATATACTGTGGTCTACGCTAGGGAACATGACAAAGACGAAGAAAGCGTGAGTTCTTGTATTATGGTACTGCACAAAGCAAGCATGGTGTTTGATCTATAATGGAGGATGATGAAAAATTTGAGGAAGTTTCATCGTGTTATCACATATAATTCAATGATGGGGACCCTTAAGAAGATGAAGATGCAAAGGATGCTCCGCCTGAACTTGAAGAAGGGGTAAAGCCAACAGTGGACGCTTTGAAATAAGTAAACCTGGCACTGATGAAGAACCGAGGACCACTTATCTAAGTGCTTTACTAGCAATCGATGAAGAAAGAACTTATATGGAGTTACTAAAGTATTTTAAGGATGTCTTTGCTTGGATTTACAAAGAGTTACATGGATTGGACCCTAAAGTAGCAGTCTGTCACTTTGAAGTCAAGAATGATGCTCGTTTTGTTAAGCAAACTCAAAGGCGCTTTAGGCCGGACTTGGTTCCCTTGATTGATGGTGAAGTTAAAAAACTCCTTGAAGCTAGATTTATTCGTGAAGTTAAATACCCAACATGTGTCTCAAGTATTTTCCCTGTAAGAAAGATGAATGGCCAGATTCGGGTATGCGTTGACTTCAGGGATCTCAATAATGTGTGTCCCAAAGATGAATTCCTATTTCCTATTCCAGAGCTGATAATCGATATTATTACTGGTTATGAGGAAATATCTTTTATGGATGGTTCGTCGAGATATAACCAAATTCACATGGCATCAAAATATAAAAATCTTACTGCATTTCGCACCCGCAAGGGTATTTATTTCTACAAGGTAATGCCATTTGGCTTGAAGAACGTTGATGATACTTACCAAAGGGCTATGCAGAATATCTTTGATGACCTTCCCCAAAAGAATGTCGAATGTTATGTGGATGACTTGGTGGTAAAATCAAGAAAGAGGGGCGACCAATTGAAAGACTTGAGAATAGTGTTTAAATTGCTCCGGAGGTACCAACTTAGGATGAATCCATTGAAATGCGACTTTGAAGTTACTTATGGAAAGTTCCTTGGTTTCATTATACGACATCGAGGGATCGAAATTGATCAAGAAAAAGTGAATGCCATTTTGAAAATGCCCGAGCCTTGTGATATTCATGAATTGAAAAGTTAGCAAGGAAAGCTAGCATGCCTTAGGAGATTCATCTCAAACCTAGATGGAAGGTGCCAACCATTTAGTTGCCCCATGAAGAAAGGCATTCCTTTCAAGTGGGAATAAGCTTGTAGCAATGCCTTTGAAAACATCAAAACTTACTTGATGAAGCCTCCAGTTTTGGCAGCCCATATACCTGGAAAGCCGTTGATATTATATATTTCAGCACAAGAAAGGTCTGTTAGAGTGTTGTTGGCCTAAGAAAATAGTGAAGAGAAAGAAAACTCCCCTTACTACTTGAGCAGGATAATGACACCAAATGAGCTGAATTGTTCGCCAATCAAAAAGTTATGTTTGGCATTAGTCTTCTAAATCCAAAAGTTGAAGCACTACTTTCAAGCTCATGTAGTTCGTCTTATTTCTAGAGCAAATCCCATCAAGGTTGCGATGTCAAAACCCGTCCTTAGTGACCAAATATCAAGCTGGTACCTCCAGTTTCAACAATTTGAAATTGTGTACATCCCTCAAAAGTCTGTAAAAGGACAAGTGTTAGTAGACTTCTTGGCAGATCACCCTATACCTAATGATTGGGAGCTAACTGACGAACTACCAGATGAGGATGCAATAGTCATTGAAGTTCAACCTACATAGAAGATTTACTTTGATGGTGCTACACATCACGCTGGTGTTGGCGTAGTATTTATCATTTTTCAAGGTGAAGTTTTGCCCTACTCTTTTACATTGACGCAACTCTTCTCTAACAACGTTGCCGAGTATCAAGCATTAATACTTTGGGATTGAAATGGTGTCGAAATGAAGCAGTTGAAATTGCAAGTTTTTGGTGACTCCTAGTTAGTGGTCAACTAGCTTTTAGGTAGCTACGACGTCAAGAAACCTGAACTATGCCCTTATTATAATTATGCTAAGCCATTGATGGGATGGGTTGGTGATGTGACTATTCAACATGTGCCTAAGAAAGAAAACAAGAAGGATGATGCTTTAGCTGCCCTAGCTTCATCGTTAACCTTGCATGATCAAGTGCAAGTTACTATCTGCCAAAAATGGGTAGTATCGCCGCCAAATGAGGTGAAAGTGAAGAAAATGAACTCGAGCATCTTGTGGCTATTTCTGAAGTTGAGAAGGAAGAATTGAGACAACACATTATCGATTACTTGAGCTACGAGATACTCCTAGGAAATCCAATGAGAAGGACTGAAATTTGCCATCGTGCACCTTGCTTCTTTTATTACAAAAATACTCTATATAGAAGATCATTTGAGGGAGTACTCTTGTGATGCTTATGTGAAGATGAAGCACTCCAACTTTACAAGAAACACATTCTGGAGTATGTGGATCACATCCGTCTGAACCAAAGCTCCACTTACATATAAAAATGGTAAGAAATTATTGGCCAATGATGGTAAAAGATTGCTTGGACTATGCTAGAAGATGCAAGGCTTGCCAGTTCCACGCAAATTTTATTCATTAGCCTCCTGAAGTGCTACATCTGACTGTTGCATCATGGCTATTTGACGCTTGGGGATTAGATATTGTTGGACCATCGCCAAAATCCTCTGATGTCCACTTATACATCTTGGCTGCAACTGACTTCTTCTCAAAATGGGCTGAAGCTATTGCTCTTAAGGAAGTAAAGAAGAAAAATGTTGCAAGTTTCATCCGAATAAACATAATTTATTATTTTGGCATTCTTTGTTACATAATAACAGATAATGGCAAACTATTCGACAATAGGTTGAGGAACAAGATTTGTGATCTCTTTAGATTCAAGCAATGTAACTTTTTTATGTACAATGCTGCCGCCAATGGTCTAGCTGAGGCATTCAACAAGACCTAATGCGACTTGTTAAAGAAAGTTGTCTCCAAATCCAAACGAGATTGACATGATCGTATGGAAAAAGCTATGCGAGCATATAGAACTACTCACCGCACACCAACACAAGCGACCCCTTATTGACTCGTCTATGGATTCAAAGCTGTTATGCTACTCGAGCGTAAAATACCTTCATTACGATTAGCTATTCAAGAAGGATCACTGATGAAGAAAATGGTAAACTTTGATTAGTAGAGTTGGAGGCTCTTGATGAGAAGAGGTTGGAAGCTCAACAGAGTCTTGAATGTTATCAAGCTCGATTGTCTCGCGCTTTCAATAAAAGAGTTCGCCCAAGATCCTTTCAAATAGGAGATTAAGTCCTTGCCATACGAAGACCCATTATTACCTCCCATAAACCTATAGGTAAGTTCACTTCAAAATGAGATAGGCCATATATCGTGCATAAAGTTTATTCAAGTGGGGCTTACAAGCTGGTTGATGCAGATGGCATGAGAATCAGTCCTATCAGCGATAAATTCTTAAAGAAGTATTATCCTTGAAGTTGCAATGCTCTTTAATGCAAGAGCATAAACTACATGTCACTCCTAGCCCGCATGAGTCTAAACTGTGTATGGCTTACCACTAAAAAAAGAGTCCTCTAGGTTGAAAACCTAAAAAGAGGCGGCCTAGGCAAAAGTTAGGACATATAAAAAAATCATCCATTCTGAACTACGATATGCCTTGATCCTCTTCACCGAGGTACTTAGGATCTTAGAGTTTTATTATAAGTTCAGTCGCATGAGTTTAAAATATACATGTTACCCCAATCGTTATTCGAAGGAAGAATGATGGAATATAATCCACTTGATTGGAACTTAAAACTCGGGCTTACATAAACTTTATGCCTTATCAAGGATTGGTGGTTCAATGGGGGCAAGCCTCCATAGAAAATTGGTATCTCCGATGGATGGATGTAGACTTCTAGTAGAAGGCCAAATCTTCAATTTGAAGTCCTCAAGTTCGCCGGTCTTCAAGTTGAATTATATAAGTCCTCCAAATCTTCAAGTATATCGCTCTTCAAATTGTGTTTTGCAAGTCCGCCGCCCTTCAGGTTAAAGTCTGCAAGTCCGCCAAACTTTAAGTTGAAGTATTCAATCCCTCCAAGTCTTCATGTCCATCGGTCCTTAATTTTAAGTCCTCAAATTCGCCGGTTTTCAAGTTGAATTATTTAATCCCTACAGGTCTTAAAGTTGAAGTCTTCAAGTTTGCTAATTTTTCAAATTAAAGTTTAAAAGTCCACCGCTCTTCAAGTTGAAGCATCAAAGTCCACCAAATTTTCAAGTCAGTCAAATCTTCAAATTTGTTGGTCTTCAAGTTGAAATTCGCAAAGTCCGTTGAGTCTTCACGTTGAAGCATCAAAGTCCACCAAATTTCAAGTCCGTCAAATTTTTAAAGTTGTTGGTCTTCAACTTGAAATCTGCAAGTCTTCAAGTTGAAGTTTTCTAATTTGCCAATCTTAAAGTGGACATGCTAGTCCCTTTGCACCTTAAGTTGGTCTCTTTGCAGGTTTGTCCTTAAAAGTAATTATAATTTTTCAATCTTAAGGTGGACGTTGAAGTCCCTTTGCACCTTAAGTTAACCTCTTCGCGGGTTTGTCCTTACAAGGAACTATAATTTTTCAATCTTAAGGTGGACGTCGAAGTCTCTTTACACCTTAAGTTGACCCCTTCGTAGGTTTGTCCTTAAATGGAACTATAATTTTTCAATCTTAATGTGGACGTTTAAGTCCCTTTGCACCTTAAGTTGGCCTTTTTATGGATTTGATCCTTCTATCTGTTATCATGAAATTGATACTTCTATATGTTGTCATGGATTTGATACTTCTATAAGGTTTCATGGATTTGTCCTTCTATTTTTTGCTATGAATTTTTCCTTCTATGTGCGTCTAACCTTATTGAAGAAGATATCTCCATTGCCCACAACAACAAAAAGGAAGGCAATATATATATATATATATATATATATATATATATATATATATATATATATATAAAAAANATATATATATAAGTACAAGAAAGATAGTTACATACTAAGGCCGTAAGGCGTGTCAGATTCGAAAAATGAGTTCAAAGTGTTGCTTAAAATAATCTGGCATGATTCGGGCCATAATTGTTGGTGAGAACGAAGCTCTCTGAGTTTATTTTCTATCAATTAAAATGGTTTTCAATTCTGACATTCCAACATCGAGATACAAAGGTTTTGGTAAATCGCAATAATTTGAAATTGTTGGTATGTTAGAATGTTGAGTCGGCTTCAAAAAATTATCTAGAATGATCCTGAAAGTGTTTAATTCTGAATTTCAGATTTGTTATAGATCTTAAAATTTAATTTTTGATAAATCAAATTATTTACAATTCCGAGGTTCCTACATTAAGATATAAAACTGTTGGTGAAGCCCCGATAATCTGAAACTATATATTTGCGTATTAGAATGTAGAGCCAACTTCAAAAAATCATCTAGAATGATCCTGAAAGTATTTAATTCTTAATTTTCGATAAGTTATAGATCTTGAACCTTGATTCTAATAAATCAAATGGTTTGTGATTCTGAGGTTCCTACATCAAGATATAAAGCTTTTGGTGAAGCCAAAGTAATCTGAAACTATTGGCGCATTAGAATGTAGAGACGAATTCAAAAAATCACCTAGAATGATCCTAAAAGTGTTTAATTTTGAATTTTGGATATGTTGTAGATCTTGAACTCTAATTTCTGATAAATCAAACGGTTTATGATTCTGAGATTCTTACATCAAGATATAAAACTTTTGGTGAAGTCGGACAAATCTAAAAATATCAGCATGAAGGAAATTAAGGTTAACTTCGAAAAATCACCTAGGGTGATCCGCAAAGATTTTAATTCTAAATTTCGGATATGTTCTAGAACTAAAAGCCTAGTCTCAATAGAATTAAATAGACCGTGATTTGGGCTTTTTTTCAGTACAATATCAATTTCATACCACAAGATGTGTTGGCTATAAATGGGTGACGAAAATTGAAAAGAAACAGAGAAAAAATGACCTTCAACTCTTCCAAATGTCAAAGGCAAATTCGAACAACTTGCGGACACCGTAGATTGATGCTCAAAAAAGAAAGAACATGCAGCTATTCATAGCTTGTCAAAAGAGGATATGAACAATACATTGGTCGCATTGGTCGATGTGGGATCAGGTATATAATAGCCTGTTTGGCCAAGCTTATTTTTGGCCAAAAGCACTTTTGACCAAAAATTGAGGTGTTTGGCCAAGCTTCTGGAAGGAAAAAAAAGTATTTTTGAGGAGAAGCAGAAGCAATTTTGGTGAAGCAGAAAAAAATAGCTTCTCTCCAAAAGCACTTTTTTGAGAAGCACTTTTAAGAAAAATACATTTAGAAGCTGTTTTTAACAGCTTGACCAAACACTAATTGCTGCTCAGAAGTGCTTTTCAAACTAATTAGCCAAACACAAACTGCTTCTCACCAAAAGTACTTTTGAGAAAAGCACTTTTGAAAAAAAATACTTCTAAAAATAAACTGATTTTTGTAGCTTAGCCAAACGGGCTATAAGACGGCTTTTACAATTGTTTTCTGTATGGGATTCGACCATCGCAATGTGTCTTCGAAGAAGGATTTGTCTAAGAGGGTGTTTGGCTAAGCTTATAAGCTGGTCAAACTGGCTTATAAGTACTTTTTGGTTTATCTACGCGTTTGGTAAAATTAAAAGTGCTTATAAGTTAGTGCTTATAAGCCAAAAATAAGCCAAAAGCCATAAGTTGGTCTCCACCAACTTATCAAATTTTGGCTTATAAGCACTTTAGGTTTGACCAAAATATTTACTATTCTATCCTAAAATACTTCTTTTTAAACAAAACTCTTTGTATACCCAATTTTTTAGCTGCTTATTATTAATTTCAGCACTTTTATCCAAACACCTAACTGCTTATTTTTTAAACCAGCTTCAGTAGTTAAAAATGCTTTTCAGCACATATGCTTATCAGCTACTCTAAATCAGCTAAGCCAAACGGGCTCTAACTTTTGCGGTAAACTTGAAAATAACTCAATTTTTGTTGGAATTGAGAATTGAAAGTGAAATGTAGTCACTAGAGGTTACAATTTTATATTAAAATTATAGTTTGTCTTTGTCCCTATTCAAAGGTAAATGGTCATGACTTTATTCAAAAGTGCTTTTAGAGAGAAGTTACTTTTTTCTACTTCTCTAAACTATTTCTGCTCCTCCTCAAAAATCTTTTTTACTTTCAAAAGCTTGGCCAAACACCTAAATTATTTTTTGCCGAAAAAAGCACTTTTGACCAAAAAAGAATTGCCAAACAAATTATAATTAGGGTTGTACAAGCCAAACCATCAAGCCAAACCGAACCGATGAACCAAGTCAAACCGAAGAAAAAAATCGACTTGTAGTTTGGTTTGGTTGATTTGGTATTGGAAAATAAAAAATCGATCGCTCTTGGTTTGGTTTGGCATTAACAAAAAATAAGTCAAACTGAATCTAAACCAAACCGACGTTATATATAAATAAATTTTAGAAATTTTATACATAAAAAATAATCATTAAAATTTAATTTGTAAGTATTTTCTAAAGTATTTTATAGTTTTTAATGTCTTGAGATATTATTTATTTGTGGGCTTGTAAATTCACTATCCACTAAGTAGATTTTATCTACATAACCTAAATATCAAGCCCAAACTAAAACTCAACAAGACAAAAAATAATAAAATAGATTATTCCATATCTTCCCTATGTTCCAATTCCAAAATTAAAGAACCCCAAATATTGGAAACCATTCTCCCACATCACACGAGCTTTCTGCTTGTCATTTTGCTCACATAATTGGTGATTATTTTAGTGTTGAGGTTTATCAAGTTTACAGTGCTTTGCTTTGTCGCATGTTTGTTGTCATTTTGTATTATGGAAGGTCTTGAAATTATGATTTATACGAATAATTGGTATTCCTCATATATTATTAAGAAAAATAGTAATCATGCGGATAATTGGTGATTATTTGATCTCTTTTTCAAGAATAATATAACTAAAAAGGAAAACCGAAAAAAAAAACAGAAAAACCGAAAAAACTGACTAAAACCGAAACTGGAAAAATCAAATTTATGTTGGTTTGATTTGATTATAAATTTAGTAAACCAACATAATTGGTTTGATTTTGGTTTAATAAAAAATCGAACCAAACTGCCTCATATACGCCCCTGATTATAATGCTCCGTGTCAGATTTAGGGGATAGTAAGGTATTTCCCCTATTATTTTGAGCAGTTGTACTGTATCATTTTCCCAAGCAAACTTTTGTAAAGTGAGAGAGGTCCATGCCCCAATCGTCATAACCGAACGACCCATAGAACCATTATAAGTCACCTACCAGATAAGCTCATATTATAGGTCCTTGCAGTGACTAGATATGGGCCCCAAATCCACGTCACCTAAATACCAAATTGTTTTTAAAAGAGAAAAGAAAAAGAAAAACAGCAAATCAAGCATCCTCATCACCTACTGCAAAACCTTTTTCAAAATTCAAACAATCTCTTTTCTTTTATTCTTTCTTCTTCCTCGATCCAATCATATTATACAGCATAAAAGCGTAGCCATGTCATGGTTGGCTCGTTCCATAGCCAACACTCTCCGTCTCGACGACGACGACGACGACGAAGATGAAGAAGAATTCAAACACAATTATCAAAACGATGTCGTAATACGTGCTGCCAACTCATCCACTACTTCTCACGCCGTTGATGAAGAAGACTCCTCCATCTACGAAGAAATCGATTTGGAAGATCGATCCAATAATTATAATAACGATCACAATTCCGATGATGATGATGATAATCATAACCACGGCGTTAAGGAAGATTTATCTGAATTCACAGAAACCCTAACGCGCCAACTATGGGGCGTCGCTTCATTTCTCGCTCCTCCACCACCTCCGCCTTTACCGCCTCGAAATTCGGATTTATTCGATTCGAATCGGAACCGGATTGAAGAATCTGGATCAATTGTTGGATCCGAGGACGAAGAGGCGGAATATGTTGGAGAAGGAGCTGGTTTTTTTGAGAATTCGGATGATGAAGTGGAGGAAAGCGAAGGTGATGCTGTAGGTGTGACGGAGGAAGTTTTAGCCTTTGCTACGAATATAGCTCATCATCCAGAGACTTGGTTGGATTTTCCGTTAGCGGATGAAGAGGATTTTGATGGTTTGTATATCGTCCTTTCTGATTATATTGGTGTATTGGAGTTTTGCTAATCATTTTATGATATTGTGGTTTGGCTAAAATGTTATTTGATTGTTTAGTTTTTTGGCTACGATGAAGTTCCTATAGCTAATTTATGTGGGCAGTGGAATTTTGTGGCCTAGTGTAGACAAGTTAGTTTCACTGATTGAGAAGAATATGATTTGTGTGGTTCCTCTACGCCTAGGACACCAATATCGGACCATGAGCGAAGAAAGGCATGAGAAAAAAGCATATTGGCTAGTGATTGTGAGGCCCCAATTCTTGACTGGAGGAGACACCAAAGGCCTCTGCCCTTCCATCCCTTGGATAGATAGAGAGGGAGGGCAGAGCTTTTGGATTTTTCATGTTGTCAGTGTTGAGTATAGAAGACTTTTAGTTTGGAAGTATGGAACTGTATGTGGTAAACTTGAACTTATAGACACACTTGATAAGTGCATTGCTGTTTGCAAGAGTTTGTGGTTTGTTCTAATTAGGACTGGTCTAAAATCCAATCACGAAATTCAGCGAGGTGCCTAGAAATGTTTATCATTTAGTTGTGATAGAGGAAATTAAAAAAAAAAATTGAGAACTTGCAAGAGTTAAAGTGAAGCCTGAATTTTGTCTTTGTTCAAGTAAATTAAACCAGTAGCTCTTACTCATTTGGATTAGTGAGGAAGTTTAGCCAAGGATATTTTTTTGGTACAGTTTTAACTAGAACGTAGAACTTTTAGCTTTTAAAGTTACATATGACTCAAGTTATGCCATCTTGTACCTATATGCGAAGTTCTTGTTGTGTTATGAGTAGGCTGTTTTGGTCCATACATCAGAAGCTTTTCCCTAAGATTTTGTCTATGATGACTCTATGAGTCTAATTAATACCTTGAACTATACATATGTCTCTGAGTTGATTATTCCTGTCTCTGATTCTAAACACTTCATGTGAGATAATAGTTAAAAAGAAATTGTTTGCTTTTCTTTCTCTAATTAACAGGAGAAGATTAGAAATTCTTATGTTTGTAGTAAATATAGAGGACATACAGTATATTTCATTTTTTGATGTTGTATAATTTTGGCCTGATAGGAATTTAGAGAGGAACATGATCAATGAGGTTTCATTGACCCAACATCTTTAGGATTGAAGCATAATTGTTGTTGTTGTAGGAGAAAGTATCGTGTGACTTATAGCCTGTTTGGCCAAGCTGCAAAAATCAGCTTATTTTGAGAAGCAAGTGCTTTTCTCAAAAGTACTTTTGGTGAGAAGCAGTTTGTGTTTGGCTAATTAGTTTGAAAAGCACTTCTGAGCAGCAATTAGTGTTTGGCCAAACTGTTAAAAACTGCTTCTAAGTGTATTTTTATCAAAAGTGCTTCTCAAAAAAGTGCTTTTGGAGAGAAGCTACTTCTGCTTCCCCAAAACTGCTTCTGCTTCTCCTCAAAAACACTTTTTTTCCTTCCAGAAGCTTGGCCAAACACCTCAATTTTTAGTCAAAAGTGCTTTTGGCAAAAAAAAAAAAGCACTTTTGGCCAAAAAATAAGCTTGGCTAAACAGGCTATTAATCCCCACAAGATCTCTGCTCACCCCTGTAAACCCCCCCCCCCCCCCC
>MU728765.1:89369-110792 GCA_026770625.1 Nicotiana glauca
AAAAAAAAAAAAAAAAAAAAAACCTGAAAATTAACGGAGGAATGGCATATCTGGGCCATTTCTTTAACGGCAATGGCATGGATATAACAAAATTTTAACGGATGTCATAGATGAGCCATTTCTGAAAGTTCAGTGGCATATTTAGGCCTTGTCCGTTCCCTTAACTTACTAATTTGAACTTAATGTTGTCGTTGAGATGTTTGGTATAATATTTTCTCCATAGCTGAAATTGGTAAAAGTGAAACACCCTGTTCACTGTGATTTTGTTGGGCATGGCATGGTTGTGGTAACTCATCTTCATTTAGTTTCTTTAATGCTGTTGTCGCAGTTTATTCTCTCTCTTGTTGTCCATCAGGAAACTAAATGGAGTTGATCAATGGGCAATCATTCAGTACTATGTGAATAGCAGAATGAACAAACGTGAATGAGTGTAAGTTTTATTGCCCCAGTAAGACTGATGCTGTGTTTGTTCTGGTCACATTCCACTACATCAGTTACAGCATCTGGTGCTCCTTATCAAGCTTGAAAGTGCACCTAAAGCGATGCCCTCGCCTGCATTACCAAGTTCCTTGGTAGTGGTAACATGACGTTCCATGTTTTTTTTCACTGTGTGTAGTATATTCCATGTACTTTGAATATGCTGGACACATCTAAAGCATCTTCTCTCTATGTTTATTTTGAGAACTCAGAAACGAAGATAATGTTAAGTGTATGGGAAGGAGAACAAGTGAAGTCTTTCCCACTATCTGAGTGGTGAAATTGAACATCTAAAAGTTTGTGGAAGGAAATTGTGACCTTTGAACATCGAGGAGCATTGACTGAAGCTTTATTATGAATTGTGAAAGTAAATGAGTTGATTAAACTCTTTGGAGCATTAGCTAGCTGCAAAACTAAGAAGAGATCTCATTGCTTTTCTCTATGACTAAATAAGATAAATGGCATTTAAAGTAGCTTATAAAGGGTTTGAACTACTCTACCTATCGTCCTAAAGTTTTGGGTGATGCATGCTCAAATTCTTTCACAATGTATTATCATATCATGAAACAACAACAAAGGGTAACAATTATGGTAAATTTGTATGCGCATTTACACAACTAGTTTCAATCGACTCTGATTTTGCGGGGATTTGTTTAGTTGTTTTGTTTTTGAAGCATCCTCATACGTTGTTTGTCAATTGGCTTAGAATATTTTCTGCAGCGACAGAAGATGAAACTTGACATCTCCCTTAGCAGGGAGTAATCTTATAAGCGAATTAACCCTTTGGAGACATCCAATAAAATTGGAATGACACAGAGAAGATTAGTTTGGACTCTGCGCAAGGATGACGAATACAAACCTTATTTTGACACGGAGAAGATTAGCATGGCTCTAGCGCCTGCCGAGCACATCTAAGCGAAAAATAGAAAAAACTGGATTTCAATTGGATAAGATTAGTGTAGACTTGGCGCAAGGATAACCACAAACTAATCAAGAAATGACCCAAATTATTTTGAGTTTCAATAATAATCCTTATAAGCGAATACCAGTCAATATGCTGCATTTGACTTCTTTGTTCATCCTTATCCTGAGAAGAGGATGAAGCGAACATAATATTATTAAAAATAAACGTTATTTCCAAGCACAAACCTGTCGAATAAAAAGACTAAACACCTACTTTTCCTTTCCTACACTTTGAAATTAACCAGCCCAAGTATGAAAAGAATGGGAACAACAAGATGTTTAAATTTCTTGAACGACCAGCCTCTTTGACCGGAGACTCTGGTCTTTTCAAAGTTTTAGATTGAGAATCTTTGGTGTTCCTTTGTTTACCAAGTAGGGATGTTAGTAGGTCGGTATGGTATAGTATCTAAATATTTCGGTTCGGTATTTTCGGTATTCAGTTTCTTAAAATCTTATACTATTACCGTACCTAATTAAATTTGGTATGGTTCGGTTTTTCCTTTCGGTTTCGGTTTATATCGGTTCGGTAACTTCGGTTTGAATACTAATTAGTGCATAGAACCATAGACTCTAATATTCTTAATTAAAGTACTCAAAAATACAAAACTAAAAATGTTTGTTGACAAAAATTTTGTCCAGAACTAGCAAATATCGACCCAAATAGAGAAAATTGTACAGAAAAGAATATTTGATCATTAGAAATGTCTTGTTACATTGTTAGAGTTAATTGATGAACTTAGAGAATAAAGGAAAGTAAAATTGTAGATTTTTTATATTTATGTTATAAATTATAATATGTGTTTTGTGTAATATAATAGTATATATTTCGATACGGTATCAGTATTTTATTTTTAAATAATAAGTACCATACCTAATATCAATATTTTAAAAAACTTAAACCAAATACCATACCAAATACCAAAATACCGTATACCAAATAGCAAAATTTTCAATTTCGGCATGGTAATTCGATATTTATCGAATTATGCACAGCATATTAACAAGCTACTTTCTTTAATTTCTAAGTCTACATTGATAGAATCAGGAATTTATGAGGGATATGTTTTCTCCGGAGGAAATTATGTCCATGATAAAAAATTTCTAGTTCATGCAGTTGATGCAAGTAGAAGGGGAGCCTCAAAGCAGAGTTGTTTCTGTATGACCTATAGATCGGGGGTTCGAGCCGTGAAAGCAATCATTATTGTTTGTATCAGGGTAAGTTATCTACGTTAATACCTTTTAGGGTGCGGCCTTTCTTGATCCCTGGGCGAGCACTTTGTGCACTGGGATGCGCGGGCAGATGATGCAAGCTGACAAGGTTTTTGGATATACGTTAAAGTGAGTTGGATCCAAATGAGTTAGAAGAATGAGTAATAAAGCCACCTGTCTAAATCAAAACTATTTTTCCATTTCTTTTCTTTTTTTCTTTTTAATCTCAAGGTATATAAATGAGTTGTTAAACTATAAGTCATTGAACAATAAATCAGAGTTGTATCTTACTGCAAACTCTTAGAGACCCTAAGGTTGTTTTAGTTTTTCGTTATTCTATTTGTGTGAGACTTAACTTTTGAGTTTATTTGAAGTTATAAAATGTAGCCTATGTTAACTATGTTATAGGGATAACAGAGGAGAAAAAGAAGAAATCAAAACATTGAGTACCAAAAACAGAACTAGGCAGAAGTTTTATTATTAGCATCGACTGCCATTACAACCCCCTTTCACAGTTAGTTCCTAAAAAGGGGATTAGAAAGTTAAAACACAAAAAGTCCAATTTATGGATTTTTGTTACTTTGAGTATAAATGTAATCAAGATGAGCAGCCATTGTCCTCTTCAGACATTTCTCTTCCTCCACTCCTTCACATTTTGCTTCCTTAATCTCAACTAGTATTAGTACCCGCGTGGATGTACGGACACTAATCATGTCAAATGTTTAAGTTATTTGGATTGTATGTAAATAATCTTAAAATCTACGCTTTATAGATAATCATTGGATATTAACTACATGAAAAAAATTAATCATTTCTTCTATTTTTCTTTTTTGATATCATTCTTGGTAGCGTCATTGGATCCTAAAAATAGTCAGGAGGCAAAATAATAGCTCATATTAATGACAAAATAATCAAATATTGAGACAATGAATTACTCTTTGGATAAGACTTAACTCTTTTGCTACTTCTTGAACTATTAAACAATCAAATGGTGTATTGATATCTCTTAAAAAATATTTCTTTCTTAAAATTTCAGTTTATAAAATATTATTTTTCAATAATAATTATTTTACAATAATGTAATTGAAAATATTATTCTTAATTCAAAACTCATTTTATTTGCCTATCTAAAAATATAAAAAATTCTTTAGCTAGTGAATTTTTTGTACTCCATTTTGATATTTGACATCAACCATGTTAAATATTTGAGCTATTTGAATTATATGTAAATAACCTTAACATTTAAACCTTCTAAATAATTATAGATAATCGTCAGATATTAATTAAGAAATACTACATCAAAAAAGAGTAACATTTTCTCAATTCTCGTAGTGATAATTTTATATTTTTCATTGTTCTAATAGGTGTCATTGGAACCTAAAATAGCCACAAAGTGAAATAATAACTCATATTTATGGCAAAGCACAAAGGTTGACATAATATAAATGATTTTTTGATTATGACGCGACTCTTATACTACGACATGAACTCTTATTTGGTATGGTTTTATCTTTCAAAAAATAATTCTATTTTTAAATTTTAATTTCTAAAACTGTATATATATTATAATAATGATTATCTTTATAATGATGCAAGTGAAAATATTATCCTTAATTTAAAATTCACTTTAATCGGCTATATAAAAATTTAAATAATTCTTTGGCTAAATTTATTTCAGCATGACTCCACTTTAAGTTTATCAATATCTCTAACCCCATAATTTGAATTTTTAGCACCCTATGTATACAAAATTTTTTTTTGAATCATTAGTTGATTATTATTATAAAATATTGCATATATTGTCTTAAAATTATCATGTTGTCTATTATTAGACACCATGTTTGGCTTAACCTCAATGCAAACTACTCATGTCACGATCCAATTCCACAGTGGGTCATGAGGTCGCCCGACACCCTTGTCAGGCAAGCAATTGCGGAAGCATTACTAAAATTATTATGTTGCTTCTAATTAAAATAAGTGGAATAAACACTTGACTTGAAATTTAAACCAGAAGGACGAAATACTACGAATAATATAAGTACACAACCCCAAAAATAATCGTCTACCAATTGTGTGCCAGAACCTAGTGTCACAAGCTACGGGCAACTAGTAGAATGCACATCAAAAAGAATATCGTAATATCCTACTGTCTGAATCTGAACAGACAGAAAATAACAAAAATACAAAGGAAGGACTTTTTCGGCTGCGGATCGACATGAGGGGAAAAACAGCTCACCGTAGAAGTCCCAAGTCCGCTCACGGGCGCGCACCAGAATGATAGCCGGATCCACCTGTCTCAGGTACTGTACATTTAAGTACAAAAGTGTAGTATGAGTACATAAATAATATGTATCCAGTAAGTATCCCGTCTAATCTCGAAGAAGTAGACGAGAGGTCGACTCAATACTTACTAAGGTCAAGTAAAATGAGAAGAATGTATAATAATCAAGAATAACTCAAGTCATAAAAGTAACAAGTATGAAACAGGAATCCTTCCTTTAACCTTCCACAAAGAGTGTGAGTTTATATATATTTAACAATTATGAAATCAATCCACAAATAGAAAGCTAAATAACTCATGCGTAGATAATCACCGAGGAACGTACGACCCGATCCAACATAAAAATAAATGTGCACTGCCAAGGGTCGAACGGCTCGAACTATAGATGCATCTATTACCCCGCTCGTGAATCTATCCATGCGACGCGGTCAACATAAAATAAACAATCACCCTGCTCGCGAATCACCCATGCGACGCATGTACACATAAAATACATGCTCAAATAGCCAATTAAGAATTTACCGGGAATAATTATCCAAATAAAACTAATTCTGCTTTGACAATTTTTAAGATATGAAGTTTAACCCTTTTAGAAATTCACTTACTAACTCAATGTGATTTGAGCAATTCAAGCTATCAGTGGGTTCACAAATAATCCAAGTATAACATGCTTTTGGGTCCTAACTACTCGGACAATAGCATAATAGTAGCTACGCACGGACTCTCGTCACCTCGTGCGTACGTAGACCCACAAATAGGAGCTCATAATTAATTATTTTACCTATGGCGACAATTCCCTCTTACCAGGTTAGAAAGGAGACTCACCTCGCTCCGAAGCGCACTTCCAATATCAAGACAAGCCCAAACTCTCAATTCGTAGCTGAACAAGCACAAACTAGTTAAATAAAGTAAGAACTAGTTAATAAAGGCTTCCAAGGTCGAATTCTAACCATTTAAGTAATTTATTAACCTTTCCCACAAGTCTCATAAATTTCAACCCCGGGCCCACGTGCCCGGATTCCGGTATTTTTCGAAGGAAATCGTTCTTTACAACCTAAGGATCGATAATATATGATTTCTAGACCATTTCATAACAAATTCCATCTTAAATCTTAGTTTTATTAAAACCCTAGGTCTAGCCATAACCCTTTGATTTTATCTAATTTCTTAGTGTTTAATCTACCTAATATACATGTATTTAAACTAATAATGAATGGGAGTAACTTACCTTGAAGTGCTATATTGAAATTCTCTCTTTGGAAGCTCCCAAATCGCCTAAGTATGGAGTGTGTAATGAAAAATGGTGTTTGAGTTCGAATAAAATGAAGGCCACTGCCCAGCGATTTCCGCTTCTGCGTTAGGGGACCGCATCTGTGAGGATGGAGCCGCATCTGCGGAACTGGGCGAGGGGAGGTTGGATCGCTTTTGCGGTCTGAGGCCCACATATACGGAACCACTTCTGCGGTTATTGGGCCGCTTCTACGGCTTGGGCCTAAAATGGTTAGACCGCATCTACGGTCTTGGGATCGCATAAGCGTAACCGCTTCTGCGGTCCCTGAGCCGCTTCTGCGGTCCCTGAGCCGCTTCTACGGTTTTCCCTGGGCTTCCCCCTTTTCGCTTTTGCGATGTCCTGAGCGCATCTGCGGTCCCGCTTCCGCGGCTCAAGAACTGCAGATGCGGTTATGACAAAAGTAGCAAACCTTCAGCTCTTTTTAAGTTTTTCTACTTCGCTCGAACCTCGCTCGTTTGACGTTCGGGGCTCCCGAGCCCCGCCCAAACATACCCACAAGTCCAAAAATACGAGGCGGGCCTACTCGAACCCTCAGAACTCCCAAAACAATGCTAAATCTTGGGATCACCCCCTAAAACCAAATGAATCAAACTATTGAATCTTCAAGTTCTTAATTCTTCTCTAACGGGTCAAAATGCCCTTAAACTACTTGGATTGATACGAAATTTTATGGGCAAATCTTAAATGACATTACGGACCTGTACCAAGCTTCGGAGCCAAAATCCGAGCCCGATGCCTAGGGAATCAATGATTTCTTAGTTTCTTTAATTCCTTAAAACTTCAATTAAATAATTTTAGATAAAAAAATCATTACTCAGGCTAGGGACCTCGGAATTCGATTCCGGACATACGCCCAGGTCCCATATTTTCCCGCGGACCCTCAGAAATTGTCAAATCATGAATCCGGATCCGTTTTCCTAAAATGTTGACCAAAGTCAAACTTGGTCTTTTTAAGAAATCTTAAAGAAGCAAATGGGCATATTTCACTCAAAGCCCTTCCAATTCCCGAATCAACTGCTCCCGTAAGTCGTAATTTAGTTGAAGCAAGTACGGAAGACTTTATTTAGGGGAACGGGGTTCTAAAAGGCAAAATGACCAGTCGGGTCGTTACATTCTCCACCTCTTAAATAAATATTCGTCCTCGAATGAACATAGAAAAGTACCTGGACTGCTGAATAAGTGGGGATATCTGCTCCGCATGTCCTCCTCGGACTCCCAGGTCGCCTCATCGCCCGGTTGGCCCCTCCACTGGACCCTCACTGTAGAAATCCTCTTGGATCTCAACTGGCCATCCTGTCTATCAATAATGGCGACTGGCTCCTCCTCGTAGCCGAAGCCCTCATCTAGCTGAATGGTACTGAAGTCCAACACATGTGATAGGTCGGCATGATACTTCCGAAGCATCGATACATGAAAAACTGGATGAACTCCCGATAGACTGGGAGGTAAAGCAAGCTCATAGGTAACCTCTCCAACTCGCCTCAACACCTCAAAGGGACCAATAAACCTTGGGCTTAGCTTGCCCTTCTTCTCGAACCTCATAATGCCCTTCATCGGCGAGACTTTCAAGAGAACATTCTCACCAATCATGAATGATACATCACGCGCCTTCTGATCCGCGTAACTCTTCTGTCTGGACTGAGCTGTGCGGAGCCTCTCCTGAGTCAGCTTTACCTTATCCAAGGTATCCTGTACCAAATCTGTACCAAGCAACTTAGCCTTACAAGGTTCAAACCACCCGATAGGAGAACGACAACGTCGACCATATAAAGCCTCATACGGGGCCATCTCGATGCTAGACTGATAGCTGTTATTGTATGTAAACTCTGCTAACGGCAAGAACTGATCCCACTGCCCTCCAAAGTCAATCACAAATGCTCTGAGCATATCCTCTAAAATCTAAATTGTTCGCTCTGACTGCCCGTCAGTCTAAGAATGAAATGCCGTGCTAAGCTCTACGCGCGTCCCCAACTCACTCTGAATGGCTCTCCAGAAATGGGAGGTGAACTGAGGGCCTCTGTCTAATATGATAGAGACTGGTACACCGTGCAATCAGACTATCTCCCGAATATAAATCTGAGCGTATCTCTCTACTGTATAGGTAGTCACCACAGGAATGAAATGGGCCGACTTGGTCAACCTATCCATAATGACCCATACTGAATCAACCTTCCGTATGAAATCCATGGTGATGCGCTCCCACTTCCACTCCGGAATGGGCATCTGCTGAAGAAGGCCACCTCGCCTCTGATGCTCACACTTGACCTGCTGGCAATTCAAACATTTAGCTACATACTTCACGATGACTTTCTTCATCCTGCGCCACCAGGAATGCTGCCTCAAGTCACGATACATCTTCGTGGCACCCAGATGAATGGAGTACCTCGAACTATGGGCCTCCTCTAAAATCCTCTCCTTGAGACCATCAATATTGGGGACACACAGATGGCCCTGGAGTTGCAATGTACCATCCTCGCCAATAGAAACCTCCTTGGCACCTCCCTGAAGCACCGTCTCTATGAGAACCTCCAAATGTGGATCATCGTACTGTCGGGCTTTAATCTGCCCCAATAACGAAGACTGAACAACCACACAAGCTAGAACTCGGTTGGGCTCCGAAATGTCCAACCTCACAAGTCTATTAGCCAAGGACTGAATGTCCCAAGCTAGTGGCCTCTCCTCCGCTGGAATGAACGCTAGTCTACCCATACTCTCCGCCTTTATGCTCAATGGCATCCACGACTTTATTCGCCTTGCCCGGATGATAAAGAATGGTAATGTCATAATCCTATAGTAACTCGAGCCACCTGCGGTGCCTCAAATTAAGGTCCCTCTACTTGAACAGATGTTGTAATCTGCGGTGATCGGTACAAACCTCACAAGGCACCCCATACAAATAGTGCCTCCATATCTTAAGAGCATGAACAATCGCTGCCAACTCCAGATCGTGCACGGGGTAATTCTTCTCATGAATCTTCAGCTGACGCGAAGCATATGCAATAACTCGCCCCTTCTGCATCAATACACATCCCAAACCAATGCATGAAGCGTCACAATATACCATATACATCCCTGCACCGGAAGGCAACACAAGAACTGGCACCGTAGTCAAATCTACCTTGAGCCTCTGAAGGCTTTCCTCACAATCATCGAACCAAATGAATGGGGCACCCTTCTGGGTCAGTCTAGTCAAAGGTGATGCATTAGATGAGAAGCCCTGCACAAATCGTCGATAATAACCCGCTAAACCCAGGAAACTCCTGATCTCGATCACTGAAGCGGGACGTGCCCAACTCTGAACTGCCTCAATCTTCTTGGGATCTACCTTAATACCCTATCCGGACACAATATGCACCAAGAATGCCACTGACTCAAGCCAAAACTCATACTTGGAGAACTTAGCATACAGCTTCTGCTCTCGCAAGGTCTGAAGCACTACTCTCAAATGCTGCTCGTGCTCCCCAGGCTACGTGAATATATCAAGATGTCGTTAATGAAGACGATAACAAAGGAATCAATGTAAGGCCTGAATACCCGGTTTATCAGATCCATAAATGCCGCCGAGGCATTACTCAAACCGAAGGACATCACCAGAAACTCATAGTGGCCATATCTAGTCCTAAATGCAGTCTTCGGAATATTCGAGTCCCGAATCTTCAGCTGATGATACCCTGACCTCAGATCGATCTTAGAGAACACTCTAGCTCTTTGCAGCTGGTCAAACAAATCATCAATACAAGGCAACGGGTACTTGTTCTTGATGGTGACCTATCCGCATGGTCCCATCCTTCTTCTTTACAAATAGCACTAGTGCACCCCAAGGTGATACACACTGGGTCTAACAAACCCCTTTGGTAACAACTCCTCTAACTGCTCCTTCAGCTCCTTAGGAGCCATACGGTATGGTGGAATAGATATAGGCTGAGTTCTTGGACCCAAATCAATACGGAAATCAATGTTGCGATCCGGAGGCATGCTAGCAAGATCTGAAGGAAAAACGTCGGCGAACTCCCGGACTACTAGCACTGAATCAATCGTCAGAGACTCCACGGTGACATCTCGAACATGAGCTAGATAGGCCAAAAACCCCTTCTCGACCAAGTGTCAAGCCTTCAGGAAGGAAATAACCCTGCAAGGAATGTTAACCGTGGAACCCTTCCACTCCAATCTCGGCGATCCTGGTACCACTAGTGAAAAAGTCTTGACATGACAATCAAGGATGGCATGATATGGAGACAACCAATCCATGCCCAGGATGACCTCAAAATCAATCATATCAAGCAACAGAAGATCTGCTTTAGTCTCGAAACCACAGAAAGTAACCACACAAGACCGGTAGATCCAATCCACAACCACAGAATCACCCACAGGAGTGGACATATGAACAGGAACACCTAAAGGCTCAGGAGAAATAACCAAGAAATGAGCAAACAGAGATGAAACATATGAATAAGTAGACCCCGGGTCAAATAATACCGAAGAATCCCTACCACTGATGGAAATAGTACCTGTGATAATGGCATCTGAGGCCAATGCATCTGGCCTGGCCGGAAGGGCATAGAATCTAGCTAAAACACCAGCTGTCTGGCCTCCATCTGACTGAGTAGTAGCTGACTGACCTCTCCCCGTCTGGACTCCACCCTTGGGACGACCTCTATCAGTCTGCCCTCTACCTTTAGATGGCTGGGCAGCTGGCACTGGAACCATGGACTACTGACCCTGCTACACCGCCTTGCCCCGAAGTGTAGGACAGGTCCTCTTTATATGACCCGTATCTCCACACTCATAACATCCTCTCGGTACCGAAGCCTGATGCCCTAAAGTCTGAGCCTACTAGCCCGAATACCCATTAGAAGACCCCTGGATGGATGGTGGCTGATACGAACTCTTTGGAGTGGCACTGGATTGAGCACTGGAAGAACCATAATAACTAGAATACCCGCCGAAAGGACCCTGAATGGCTGGGGGGTGGTAAGAACTCTCCGGCATCGCACTTAAATAAGGCCTCACTGGGGCACCTCAGGGAGGGGGTGGTGGTGCTAAATGTGGGGTCCTGCTGGGCTGACCCCTCCCGAACTGACCTCTACCCCTACCTGGGGCACCTCTGAACTCTCCGAAGATTCTGGCCCTCTTGTCCTGCTGTATCCGCTCTCTACCCCTCAGACGGTAACCCTCAATCCTGTGAGAAATCTCCAGTACTAGCTGATACCCCGTGCCCATCTCTACCTCTCAGGCCATACCTGATCGGATAGTGGGGTGTAACCCCGCAACAAATCTTTGTACTCTCTCTGCCTTTGTGGGGGGTATCATAAGTGCATGGCAAGACAACTCAGAGAACCTCGCCTTCGCCTCATAATCGGTCACTGACATATGACCTTGCTCTAGATGCTCAAATTGATGATGCAGCTCTTCCCTCTCAGATGGTGGAATGTACCGATCGAGGAATAACTGTGCAAACTGACCCCAGGTGGGGGGAGGAGCACCTGCTGGCCTGCTAAGTGCGTAAGACTGCCACCATCTACGGGCCCTGTCCTCAAGCTGAAAAGTAGTAAAGTCGACTCCATGCGACTCCAATATCCTCATCTTCTGTAGTCTGTCCCTGCACTTGTCAATGAAGTCCTGGGCATCCTCATGAAGCTTACCCCCGAAGACTGGAGGGTGCAGCTTGGTCCATCTATCCAATAACTTCTGGGGATCGCCGTCCACAGCTGGCCTGGGCTGGGGTGCCATTGCTGGAACTGGCTGAGCCCCATTTGCGGGTAGTCCACCCGGAGTCTGATATACTGCAGCTGCATGAACTGGAGCCTGAGCAGTAGGGGTTTGGGCTCCCCTTCCTGCCTCTAAAGCAGCTGGCTCTGCGGGAAATAAACCAGCCTGAGTCATAGTGTCTATGAACCATAGCCTGGGGTAGGCTCCTGAAATCCTGGCGTTGTCATGAAATCCACTGGGGTAGGCTCAACTGTAGGCGCCTCGCCCTGCTCCTTAATGATAGGATCTCTCGCAGGACCTACCGGTGGTGCAACTGGAACGGCTCTGGGATGCCCTCGTCCCCTACCGCGGGCTGGTGCCCTCCCCCGGCCTCTTCCTCGGCCTCTAACAACAAGGGGAGCAGCTCCTTCCGGGTCCGAATTGTCAGCAGTACGATTCCTCACCATCTGTGAGAGAATAGAAGAGGAAAATTTAGTACTCTAAGCACTATATGACAGGAAATGAATAAAGAGTAGTCTTTCCTAATACCCTAAAGCGTCTCGAAGATAAATACAGACATCTCCGTATCGATCAACAAGACTCTATCAGGTTTGCCCATAACTCGTGAGACCTACATGAACCTAGTGCTCTGATACAATGTTGTCATGACCTAATTCCATAGTGGGTCATGAGGTCGCCCGACACCCTTGTCAGACAAGCCAATGCGGAAGCATTACTAAAATTCTTATGTTACTTCTAATTAAAATAAGTGGAATAAACACTTGACTTGAAATTTAAACCAGAAGGAAGAAATACTGTGAATAATATAAGTACACAACCCTAAAAGTAATCATCTACCAATTGTGTGCCAGAACCTAGTGTCACAAGCTACGGGCAACTAGTAGAATACACATCCAAAAGAATATCGTAATATCCTAGTATCTGAATCTGAATAGATAGAAAATAACAAAAATACAAAGGAAGGACTTCTTCGGCTGCAGATCGATATGAGGGGAAAAGCAGCTCACCGTAGAAGTCCCAAGTCCGCTCACTGGCGCGCACCAGAATGATAGCTGGATCCACCTGTCTCAGGTTCTGTACATTTAAGTACAGAAGTGTAGTATGAGTACATAAACAATATGTACCTAGTAAGTATCTCATCTAATCTCGAAGAAGTAGAGACGAGAGGTCGACTCGATACTTACTAAGGTCAAGTAAAATGAGAAGAATGTATAATAATCAAGAATAACTCAAGTCATAAGAGTAACAAGTATGAAACAGGAATCCTTCCTTTAACCTTCCACAAAGAGTGTGAGTTTATATATATTTAACAATTATGAAGTCAATCCACAAATAGAAAGCTAAATAACTCATGCGCAGATAATCACCGAGGAACGTACGGCTCGATCCAACATAAAAATAAATGTGCACTGCCGAGGGTCGAACGGCTCGAACCATAGATGCATCTATTACCCCGCTCACGAATCTATCCATGAGACGCAGTCAACATAAAATAAACAATCACCCTGCTCGTTAATCACCCATGCGACGCAGGTACACATAAAATACATGCTCAAATAGCCAATTAAGAGTTTACCGGGAATAATTATCCAAATAAAACCAGTTCTACTTTAACAATTTTTAAGATATGAAGTTTGAACCTTTTAGAAATTCACTTACTAACTCAATGTGATTTGAGCAATTCAAGCTATCAATGGGTTCACCAATAATCCAAGTATAACATGCTTTTGGGTCCTAACTACCCGAACAATAGCATAATAGTAGCTACGCACGGACTCTCGTCACCTCGTGCATACGTAGGCCCCACAAATAGGAGCACATAATCAATTATTTCACCTATGGGGACAATTCCCTCTTACCAGGTTAGAAAGGAGACTCACCTCGCTCCGAAGCGCACTTCCAATATCAAGACAAGCCCAAACCCTCAATTCGTAGCCGAACGAGCACAAACTAGTTAAATAAAGTAAGAACTAGTCAATAAAGGCTTACAAGGTCGAATTCTAACCATTTAAGTAATTTCCCAACCTTTCCCATAAGTCTCCTAAATTCCGACCCCGGGCCCACGTGCCCGGATTCTGGTATTTTTCGAAGGAAATCGTTCTCTACAACCTAAGGATCGATAATATATGATTTCTAGTCCATTTCATAATAAATTCCATGCTTAAATCTTAGTTTTATTAAAACCCTAGGTCTAGTCCTAACCCTTTGATTTTATCTAATTTCTTAGTGTTTAATCTACCTAATATACATGTATTTAAACTAATAATGAATGGGAGTAACTTACCTTGAAGTGCTATGTTGAAATTCTCTCTTTGGAAGCCCCCAAATCGCCTAAGTGTGGAGTGTGTAATGAAAAATGGTGTTTGAGTTCAAATAAAATGAAGGTCACTGCCCAGCGATTTCCGCTTCTGCGGTTAGGTGCGGTCCCGCACCTGCGAGGATGGAGCCGCATCTGCGGAACTGGGTTGGGGGGGGGGGGGTTGGATCACTTTTGCGGTCTGAGGCCCACATATGCAGAACCACTTCTGCGGTTATTGGGCCGCTTCTTCAGCTTGGGCCTAAAATGGTTGGACCGTATCTACGGTCTTGGGATCGCATAAGCATAACCGCTTCTGCGGTCCCTGAGCTACTTCTATGGTTTTACCTGGGCTTCCCCCTTTTCGCTTCTGCGATGGCCTGACCGCATCTGCGGTCCCAAGAACCGCAGATGCGGTTATGACAGAAGCAGCAAACCTTCAGCTCTTTTTAAGTTTTTCTACTTCGCTCGAACCTCGCTCGTTTGATGCTTGGGTCTCCCGAGCCCCGCCTGAACATATCGAAAAGTCTAAAAATACAAGGCGGACCTACTCGAACCCTCGGAACTCCCAAAACTACGCTAAATCTTGGGATCACCCCCGAAAACCAAATGAATCAAACTATTGAATCTTCAAGTTCTTAATTCTCCTCTAACGGGTCAAAACGCCCTTAAACTACTCGGATTGACACCAAATTTTACGGGCAAGTCTTAAATGACATTACGGACCTGTACCAAGCTTTAGAACCAAAATCCGAGCCCGATACCTAGGGAATCAATGATTTCTTAGTTTCTTTAATTCCTTAAAACTTCAATTAAACAATTTTAGCTAAAAATTCATTACTTGGGCTAGGGACCTCGGAATTCGATTCCGGACATACGCCCAGGTCCCATATTTTCTCACAGACCCTCAGAAATTATCAAATCACGAATTCGGTTCCGTTTTTCCAAAATGTTGACCGAAGTCAAACTTGGTCTTTTTAAGAAATCTTAAAGAAGCAAATGGGCATATTTCACTCAAAGCCCTTCCAATTCCCAAATCAATCGCTCCCTCAAGTCATAATTTAGTTTAAGCAAGTACGTAAGGCTTTATTTAGGTAAACGAGGTTCTAAAAGGCAAAACGACCGGTCGGGTCATTACATCTCAAACTGCATTCCAATTCAAATTCGAATATCACATCAATTTGTTAGTAATAGTGATTTTTTAAAAATGACACATAATATAAATTAACAAAAAAATTCTAAGATATCCTTATCTTATAATCTATGTATTTGAGTTAGATAAAAAATATTTGAAATCGATGAGATTAACTTTCAAATTTTTTATACTCAACAAAGATGAAACATAAGATGAAATTTTTTGTCATCTTTTATTTCTCGTTTTTAGATCTTTCAAACATTTTTTTCAATATTTATTTTCTTTTATCTTAGTTTTTATGTCATTATTTCTTTTGTTACAAAAAATTAATTTATTTCATTATAAAAGGATGAATTTTAATTGTGACGACCCAAAGGGTCATCACCGGATTTCTCTCTTTTTCTGCACTTTTGAGGTCTTGAAAACCTTACTTTTAGTTGCCTCGATTTGCGTGCACAGTCCGTGCGCGTAGCCGGAAAGCTTATATATGAATTCTGTGTGAAAAATGATGAATTTTGATATTAATATGATTAAAGTTGACTTTGGTCAACATTTTGGGTAAACGGACCGTACTCAAGATTGGACGGTCCTGGAAGGTTCGTAGAAAAATATGGGACTCGGGCATGTGCCCGGAGTCGAATTCTGAGGTCTAGAACCCGAGTAAAAGAATTTTTCTGTGAAATTTGAGATTATTAAGGAAAATGAAAATGAAAATTGATTATATTTGCACGAATAGTTATTCCGTGCCATGTTTTAATTATTTATGCACGAAGGGACATTCTGTGCTCTGATTTGATGATAATTGCACGAAGGATCATTCCGTGCCATGAAATGAGAGTTATGTGAGGGAAAGCACGAAGGGTGATGCCGTGCATTTTATTTGATTGCTTTGGTGAAAATGAGAGTAAAAGCACGAAGGTTGATGCCATGCAACTATTGATTTTCCTGCTTTTGTTAATTATTGTTATTTCCCTGTTTCTTACTTAAGTTGTTGACTTTATATCCGTATTGTACTTCCCCATAGCATGCTTCCCTCCCTTTTTAACTGTTTAATTTCAGTATTCTTTCCTTTTATTGCATATATATATATTGAACTGTACAGGTTGATTTGGTAGTCCTGTCTAGCCTCGTCACTACTTCGCCGGGGTTAGGCCAGGCACTTACCAACACATGGGGTCGGTTGTGCTGATGCTACACTTCTGTGCTTTTTGCACAGATCACGGTACCAGAGCAGATTTTGGACCACATCAGTAGTATATTGATCGGGAGTTGACTTCAGTCCAGGGACTTACAAGGTAGCCTAGCTGGCGTTCGCAGGCCGAAGTCCCTTTCCATATTTTCAGTTTGTTTTCGTTGTACCGAGACAGACATAATGCATTTTCTATTCAGACTTGTTTGTATCACTCTTTAGTGGTTTGTGAGATAGCGACTCCAGTCTTGGGTAGAGAAATATTAAACTTCCGTATTTTGGGTTTCCAGTTGTTTAAGTTTTAAAGACTTCCTCTTTTAGTTAAATAACTCGTTAATATTATTATCGTTGGATTATTATTGAAAAATATTTAAATGCTTGGCTTGCCTAGCTTCGACAGTAGGCGCCATCATGACTCCCGATGGTGGAAAATTCGGGTCGTGACAAGTTGGTATCAGAGCTCTAGATTACATAGGTCTTGCTACTCACGAACAAACTTGTAGAGCCTGAGGGATCGGTACAGAGATGTCTGTATTTATCACCTAGAGGCTACGGAGTTAGGAAAAGTTTCACTTTTGTTCTTTCTTGTTGTGCGATTCTGTTCCTCAAACATTGATTGTCTTTCTACTCTATTCTTTTGCAGATGGCGAGAACACGTGCTTCCTCTTCTATCACGCAGCAGCCCGAGCCCCCAGCAGCAGCTGCGAGGGGCAGAGGCCGAGGCAGGGGCAGAGCTCAGCCCCGGGCAGCAGTACCAGAGGTGGAGCCCCATATTGACTATGATGAGGAGGTTCTAGCCCCAGCAGCTCCGGTGGGCCCAGCTCAGGTCCCAGAAGGGGTCATGGTCACCCTAGATCTTTAGGACACTTTAGTCAGATTGGCAGGCTTTATGGAGAGTGTCACTAGAGCGGGTTTGCTGCCAGTAGCACCGTCCACTTCTCAGGCTGGAGGAGGGGTTCAGACTCCTACTACACATACTCCGGAGCAGGTAGCTCCCCAGGATCATGTCCTAGTGGTTCAGCCAGCTGTGACAGCTCAGCCAGGTATTGCAGCCCAGGCTGGCGATGGAGCGACAATGTCTTCGGATGCTTTGTGGAGACTTGATCGGTTCACCAAGCTCTTCACCACCATATTTATCGGTGCTTCATCGGAGGATCCACAGGATTTCTTATTCAGTTGCCATGAGATCCTTAGGACTATGGGTATTGTGGAGACCAATGAGGTCGATTTTGCCACCTTTTGGCTTGCAAGATCCACCAAGACTTGGTGGACGGACTATTGCCTATCTAGACCAACAGGGTATCCAACATTGACATGGGATCAGTTCGCGGAGTTATTTTTGGAGAAGTTTCTCCCAGTCACTCAGTGGGAGGCACTTCGCAGGCAGTTCGAGCGCCTCCAACAGGGCTCCATAACGGTTACACATTATGAGATTCGGTTCATTGATTTGGCATGCCATGCTATTGTTATACTCCACATAGAGCGAGAGAGGGTGCGTAGGTTTATTGATGGATTGATTCAGCCGATCCGCCTCCAGATGGCTATGGGGGCTGGTAGTGAGATTTCCTTTCAGGAGGTGGCCAATGCGGCTCATCGAGTTGAGATGGCCCTTGCACGAGGAGGTGGTCATGTGTTGGATAAGAGGCCTCGTCATTCTGGTAGGTTCAGTAGTACCTCGTCTGGAGGTAGGGATTCTTATGGTAGAGGCCATTCACCGAGGCCCTTTCAGTCAGCACTCCAAGTTTCTCATGGTACCCCAGGCGGTGGTGGTTCTTAGCAGCATTATTCTGATCAGCAGCCCATCAGTGCACCTCCACTTCAGAGCTTCTAGGGAGGGCATTCAGGTCAACAGGGCCAGCAGTCTCAGCAGCCGAGGGCTTGTTATGGTTGTGGTGACCCCGGTCACATTGTCAGATTTTTCCCTCGAGCCTCGGGTAGCTCTCAGCAGCAGGGTCCTCGCCCCATGATTCAGGCACCAGGTGATCCACAGCTTACCCAGCCAGCTAGAGGTAGGGGTAAGGATCATAGAGGTGGAGGTAGAGACTGTAGAGGTGGAGCTCGGACCGGCAGAGGTAGAGGTCAGCCAGCAACCGATCGTCCTAGAGACATGGTTTAGAGAGGTGGGGCCCAGCCCCGGTGTTATGCTTTGCCAGCCAGGCCAGAGGCTGAGTCCTTAGATGCTGTTATTACAGGTACTATTCTGGTCTGTGATAGGGATGCTTCAGTGCTATTTGACCCTGGGTCTGCGTATTCATATGTGTCATCTTATTTTGCACCCTACCTGACTATGCCTAGTAATGCCTTGGATATTCCTATTTATGTATCTATACCGGTGGGTGATTCTATAGTGGTCGACCGAGTTCATCGTTCCTGTGTGGTAGTGTTTGAGGGTCTTGAGACCCATGTTGATTTATTGCTTTTAGACATGGTGGATTTCGATGTTATATTGGGGATGGATTGGTTGTCCCCGTACCATGCTATCTTGGATTGTCAAGCCAAGACCGTGACCTTAGCTTTACCAGATTTGCCCCGATTGGAGTGGAGAGGGACCCCAGGTCATTCCACCCGCAGTGTTATTTCATATGTAAAGGCTCGACGCATGGTCGATAAGGGGTGTTTAGCTTATCTGGCGTATGTTTGTGATTCCAGCACAGAGGTTCCTTCTATTGACTCTATTCCTATTGTTCGAGAGTTCCCCGAGGTTTTCCCTTCAGACTTGCTGCGTATGCCGCCCGACAGGGATATTGATTTCTTTATTGATCTGGCTCCGGGCACGCAACCCATTTCTATTCTGCTGTAACGCATGGCCCCGCCAGAGTTGAAGGAGTTAAAGGACCAGTTGCAGGATTTACTAGAGAAGGGTTTTATCAGGCCTAGTATTTCTCCTTGGGGTGCGCCAGTATTATTTGTGAAGAAAAAGGATGGATCGATAAGGATGTGTATTGATTACTGGCAATTGAACAAGGTGACGATAAAGAACAAGTATCCACAGCCGAGGATTGATGATTTGTTTGACCAGCTTTAGGGTGCAAAGGTGTTTTCAAAGATAGACTTGAGATCTGGCTACCATTAGTTGAGGATTAGGGCGTCTGATGTCCCTAAGACAGCATTCCGCTCTCGGTACAGGCATTATGAGTTTTTGGTCATGTCATTTGGGTTGACCAACGCCCCAACAACATTTATGGAGTTGATAAACCGAGTGTTCACACCTTACTTGGACTTGTTCGTGATAGTATTCATTGATGATATTCTGGTGTACTACCGCAGCCGGGAGGAGCACGAGCAGCACCTCAGAGTGATTCTTCACACTCTGAAGGATAGCCAGTTATATGCTAAGTTCTCTAAGTGCGAGTTCTGGTCGAGTTCAGTTACATTTCTGGGTCATGTCGTATCAGTAGAAGGTATTCAGGTGGACCCGAAGAAGATTTAGGCCGTCAAGAATTGGCTTCGACCAGCATCAACTACTGAGATTCGGAGTTTCTTGGGGTTAGAAGGTTATTACCATCGGTTCGTGGAGGGGTTTTCATCTATAGCAGCCCCAATGACTAGGTTGACCCAAAAGGGTGCCCAGTTCAGGTGGTCAGACAAGTGTGAGGCGAGCTTTCAGAAGCTCAAGACAACTCTGACTACGACACCGATATTGGTTTTGCCCACAGGCTCAGGGCCTTATACAGTTTATTGTGATGCTTCCCGTATTGGGCTTAGTGCAGTATTGATGCAGGATGGCAGGGTCATTGCTTATGCTTCGAGGCAGTTGAATATTCACGAGAAGAACTACCCAGTCCATGATCTAGAGTTGGCAGCCATTGTTCATGCTTTGAAGATTTGGAGGCATTACTTATATGGTGTGACGTGTGAGGTGTACACTGATCACAAGAGTCTGTAGTACGTGTTCAAGTAGAAGGAGTTGAACTTGAGGTAGCGAAGGTGGTTGGAGCTATTAAAGGGTTATGATGTTACTATTTTGTACCACCCGGGGAGAGCCAATGTGGTGGCCGATGCATTGAATAGGAAGTCCGCCAGCATGGGTAGTCTTGCTTATGTTCCGGTCAGCCAGAGACCGTTTGCTTTGGATATTCGGGCCTTGGCCAATCGGTTTGTGAGGTTGGACATTTGTGATCCTAGCAGAGTGTTAGCTTGCATGGTCGCTCGTCCTTCATTATTGGAGCGTATCCGTTATCGGAAGTTTGATGATCCCCATTTATGTGTCCTGATAGACACGGTGCAACGTGCAGGTGCCACGAAGGTGACCTCAGATGATGATGGTGTTTTGAGGTTGCAGGGGCGAGTTTGTGTGCCCAATGTCGATGGGATTAGAGAGTTGATCTTAGCGGAGGCCCATAGTTCTCGATATTCTATTCACCCGGGCGCCGCGAAGATGTACCAGGACTTGCGGCAACATTATTGGTGGCGTAGGATGAAGAAAGATATTGTTGCATATGTGGCTAGGTGTTTGAACTGTCAACAGGTCAAGTATGAGCATCAGAGGCCTGGTAATTTGTTCCAGAGGATTGAGCTTCCCGAGTGGAAGTGGGAGAGGATTACCATGGATTTCGTTACTGGACTTCCGATGACTTGGAAGAAGTTTGATGCTATTTGGGTCATTGTTGATAGGCTGACCAAGTCAGCGCATTTTATTCCTATTGCAGCCACTTATTCATCGGAGAGGTTAGCTGAGATCTACATTCGAGATATTGTTCGCCTTCATGGGGTGCCTACATCTATCATTTCGGACCGGGGGATGCAGTTTACCTCGCGCTTCTGGAGAGCAGTTCAGCAGGAGTTAGGCACCTAGGTTTAGTTGAGCACAGCGTTCCATCCTCAGACGGACGGCCAGTCCGAGAGGACTATTCAGATATTGGAGGATATGCTC
>MU728765.1:127866-155881 GCA_026770625.1 Nicotiana glauca
AAGATAGCTCGTTCGAACTAAGACGGTCTATTATTTCGACAAGTACGAAATAACACCCTTAAGGCTAAGGCCTTCGCCATCAAAGATCGGTAGGTTCGACCTCGTTCGAATTAGGACTTAAGGCTAAGGCCTTCGCTATCAAAGATTGACAGGTTCGACCTCACTCAAACTAAGACGGGATGTTATTTCGATAAGTACGAAATAACATCCTTAAGGCTAAGGCCTTCGCCATTAAAGATCGATAGGTTCGACCTTGTTCGAATTGGAACTTAAGGCTAAGGCCTTCACCATCAAAGATCGACAGGTTCGACCTCGCTCAAACTAAGACAGGCTTTTATTTTAATAAGTACAAAATAACACCCTTAAGGCTAAGGCCTTTGCCATCAAAGATCGATAGGTTCGACCTCGCTCGAACTAAGACTGGCTGTTATTTCAACAAGTACAAAATAACACCCTTAAGGCTAAGGCCTTCGCCATCAAAGATCGACATGTTCGACCTCGTTCGAACTTAGATGGGTTGTTATTTCGATAAGTATGAAATAACACCCTTAAGGCTAAGGCCTTTGCCATCAAAGATAGATTGGTTTGACCTTGTTCGAATTGGGCCTTAAGGCTAAGGCCTTCACCATCAAAGGTCGATAGGTTCGACCTCATTCGAACCCGAACGAGCTATCTTCTTGATAAGTTTATAATGAAACTCGCAAGGCCAGAAGCCTTCATTACAAAAAGAGAACCGGGACTCGTCAGACGAGCCCCCACCTCACGACGGGATCATAAATCAATTGAAAGATGAAACACATGGCGAAAAAGAGAATTCTTTATTCATGGTCATAAGTGCGGGCTATCACCGCTTACATCTGGCCAGGGCCAGTCAACTGATAACTAATAAAAAGAGAGAAGGGGGGGAGGGGACAAAAAGAAAGCAACAACAAGAAACAAACAAACGCCCATCGGCGTACGCAGTAAAAAAAAACAACAAAGTACAAAATTTTCTTCACTCTATGCCAACACTGCCGTTACCATCATCATCTCTATAAGGCTCATCATTTTCACCATATGCACCCCCATCAGCTTCGGGTGTCACCACATTATATCCACAGTTGGCACGAGCCTCACAGGCCTTCTCACGTGCCTCTTCGTAGGTAGCCTCAGTCACGGTGCCTGCTTCATACAGGTTCCTAAAAATATCCCGCTAGGCTTCGGCGTAGACCCAAAGCTCATGAGTCTGACGGGGAATGACAACACGAGTTGACCCATCTTGAGCCCTCAGATGTTGATTCTCCGCCTCCAAAGCTGTGACTTGATCTTCCAGATTCGAGGCCTCCTGATCAATCGTGCTAATCCTCTCCTCGAGCCTCACTTCCCTGAGGGTCGCAATAGCCCTCTCCGATTATTGCTGGGACTCATGCACGCGAACGACCTCCTCTGAGGCCGCTGCCCTTGCCGAAGCCTCTGACCAGGCACTCTCCATACGCTCTAAATAGGCAACCTTGCTCTCCAGTGCACTCAACTTCCCTCTCCATTCGGTGCTCATCTCCGCAACTCTAGCCCGGCTCTGCTCCATCTCCAACTACATCGCTCCTAATTTGCCCTGCAGGTATTCGCATTCTGCAGCGACCGCTTTACCCACTTTTAGCTCTTCGTCCTTGAGGCAAAGTTGCTCTTCGAGTTCGCACTTGCTACGGAGCGTCTTCAGCAACTCTTGATCCCTTTTTTCCAACTCCTCGCCCAGAGCTCGATTGCGGGGATCCGTCCTTAATCGCTCATGCAACTAACAACACCTGTGGTGATAACGATGGTACTTTTCCAGCATCTACAACAAGATCCTCGACCGGATGTTGGCCCTACGGATACTTTCCACCTCCACCAGATACATCTAAAAAAAAGAGAGAGAAGACAAGGAAAAAGCAGTTAAATAGATACTTACTAATACAAAGGGAAAAGTCGAAATAAGAGCTGAATGCGACATACCCTCAAACCCATTATGGACACTTCGTTCCTTAACTTGGCATCAGCAACATTCCACAAGGATTCATTTTCAGCTTCCGAGCAAAGCAAGCTAAACTGCGATACCAAGTTGTCCCCCTGCGTCAAGAGATTCACATTAGAAGGGATATCAAGAACGTGGGCCGATACACCCGCATGGACCACCGAGTGAGACCCTCCTCAAACATCATAAATCATCGGGATCCAAATCAGATTCAGACTCATACTCGTCGACCGTCACACTCTTCCCTCTTTCTGCCACCGAAGGAGGGACACGACCCATCACAGATGAAGAAGGCGCACCAGAGGTCATGACGGCGGCACTAGGGGCCTGAGTCTTTGCTCCCGAAGGATGTTGATCACTACCAACAATTGGAACTTCGGGTAAAGTTACCCTGACGGCCAAATCTTTTGGACCCTAACTGCCAGCACCAACTTTTACAATTCGTTCCGCCTCTAAGGGAGACGCCGTAGAAATATCGCTCCTGGGCCCGTCGGGGGAGATTCATCCAAATTTATCACAGTTGGAGGCACCGCCTCGAATACCACCCTCCGTCTTTTCGACGTCCCTTCCTCCTCCTCGTTTGACGGTGACCCATCTGCAAGATTGATAACACCAAACATAGCTTCCCGGGAGCTCACCCTTGCCGGGGTGGACAATACCGCGGATTCGACTGAATCCACCCTTGACGAAGGACGAGTAGCAGGCACTGCACTAAGACGAGCAGACACAGCCGGCCAACGAAAAACTAACTGAGGAGCCCTGACTCTCCATACTCTCCCTGGAAATGACAAGTGATATTCAAGAGGTAAGACGAGAACGAAAAAAAATAGATCGAAAATAAGGGCATTATCTAACCTGCAAGGGGCCTACGTACGAATCTCTCATAAAAGGTCGACCAAGTCCGAACTCCCGCTGTGTGGGGAAGGACGGACTCGACCCATTCTTGAATTCCCTTCAAAGGCGGCGGGGGCATCCTCTCAGCTGCAAAACAACAAATCAGGTCAACACACAATACAACAATGAGAAGATAGGGAGAAATCAAGTACCCCGCTAGTCAATAACATAGACTTACGGGCAAAATTCCACTCTGCGGGAAACCCAGTTGGGTTCGCCACAAGGTGCTCAGTCCGCACATAGAAAAGTTTCTCATAAAAGCGACGGTTGGTCCTGTCGTCCATCTTTACCACTAGGCCTTTCGACCCCCAAGGACGGGCATGGATAATCGAGCCTCGAATCAACTGGGGAGCGAACAGGATAAGCACGTGGCCTAGGGTGACCTCACGACCGGTGAGCTCTGTATACTTGATGAACATGAGGAACAACTTGTATAAATAAGGGGAAAGCTGGGCAGGGGATACCTTATAATAACGGCAGAAATCTACCACCGACATAGGAAGCGGGAGCGTGTACCCTACAGAAACATTATCACTCCACTTTCAAGAAAATTCTAGCAGTGAAGAATGGATCAAGTGTTACATCCCGTATATTCGGGACGATCAATTTGAACCCAGTCGTCTCTCCCCACCGGCACTATCTCGACAAAGTTAGGTATGTTCCACCATTCCCTCAAATCCGCTATCCCCACCTCTCCTATGGGGGGGAGGGAATCTCCTCCGGTTCCGCCCCACCGTCAGCGGTGAAGTCTATTCCATCTCTCTCCTGGCGGGGTAAAATTTCATCTACGGAGGGGACCTCCTCACCCTCTACCAACTCTACATCTCCAGTGGCCGAAGCCGAGTTCTCAGTCGCTGGAGGAGCAACATGAAGACTGTCACGGGTAGAAACACCTGCCATCTTTAGCCCAAAGAAAAGAGAAAGAAGTTGACAAGAGAAGCAAAGAAATTAATAATTACTACGAGCAAAGGAGTAAGATAGAACGCGAATTAATAGAGAAGGAGATATCCTGAGAATTTTTTTTAAGATGTGCAATAAAGTGCGAAAAACAAATGACAGGGTTCCCTAATTTATAAGAGGCGTAAATTCCCTGAGAGCGAAACCCAATAGTCACCTTTAAAATTCGTTGGGATGTGAAACGTTTCAGGACTTTAGAAACATGCGTCATCATGACTGCTTATACGAAGCACTGATGCCAACCGGTGTTTCGGTTTTGAAACTGTCGCAACAGATCACGAGTACTAATAAGATATTCTCGAAGAGTCAAAAGGTTCGCAATGTGATCAAGGAATATAATAGGGGTCAGATTCCCTCAGACTGCGTCACACACATGGTCTGTCCGTCGAAGTCGATGAGGCACGACCTCGACGAACGGAGGGACTAACTGTATTGGTAAAAATCTGACCATGCGACCCTCGGTGGCCACCACCCTGCTCCTATCAACTTATGAAATAAGTCAATAAAGTTGACTTCATCTTACCATTACTACATTCGACATAAGCAACGAGGCTAAGGCCTCTCAACAATAGGAAAGTTTCCCTGACCTGACCATGATAAGTCATAGGAAGTACAAGAAGTCTCTGGACTATAAAAGGAAGGCAAGAGAGAACTGAGAGGGGGGCTACTACTACTTCTTCTCCATCACTCTAACTACTCAATAGGGCTCCGAAAAAACTGGATCTCGACTCTATGAAGAAAGGAGGGATATCCATTTCTGAATATCGAAGAAGGAAGCAAGAAACAATTGTAACCTTCTGTCCCCCTCCAAGGAGAGGCAGGACGCAATTCCATCATAAATAAAACTTCCTGATATTTTATCAGTTCCATTTTTTTTATTTGCCGTTATTATATCTTTAGATCCGGTATTAATTATGATTGACTATGATTTACTTATTCATCTCTTTGATTGATTTACTTAAAAAGAGTTTTGTATTGGCCAAAATTTGACCACATGACCACGACAGCAACGACCCCGTCTTAATCATCTCACGAGAATAGTTGACAAACTCAATTCTGACTCGTTATTGTTATTTCTGGCATGAGCAACGAGGCCACAACCCTCCCACAATGAAGGAACATCTCCTCGACCTAGCTACGATGAATCATGATAAACTCATGGAGTTCTCGACTATAAATATAAGGTAAAAGAACGAAAAGGGGGCCTTCTTCTCCACTACCCTAACAACCCGAAAAGGGGATTGAAAAACTCTATGAATAAATCCTTGCATCTACGCCAAGGGAAGGGTCTTTCTTTCTTTTTGGTCAATCACCCATGAAGGGAGGAGCATGATTGTAATTCCCTGAACCTCTCCAAGGAGAGGCAGGATAAATCTCTATAATCAATAAAGCTCCTCAAATATTATTTCTGTCGGATATTTCTATGTTTTATTTCTGTCTTCTAACCCATTATTAATTATGTTTGGCTACGATTTACCCTTTCATCTCTTTTTGATTGATTTGCTTAACAATTGTTTAATAACTTTTGAGTCAAACAATTTGCATGATTGTAATTCCCTGAACCTCTCCAAGGAGAGGCAGGATAAATCTCTATAATCAATAAAGCTCCTCAAATATTATTTACGTCGGATATTTCTATGTTTTATTTCCATCTTCTGATCCAGTATTAATTATGTTTGGCTATGATTTACCCCTTCATCTCTTTTTGATTGATTTTCTTAAAAAGTGTTTAATAACTTTTCAGTCAAATAATTTGGCGCCATCTACGGGGATTTCCTACATGGTTTCTTGCTGGATCAATGCCAAACAAACACCCAAAAAAACCCCCAACTCAAACCAGAGTCAATGGCAGTGCATCGAGCAAGGAAGAATCCAATGCGTCAACGGGAGTCAAAGTCCTTTGCCCCACCAATCCGAGCAGCCCGAATGAGGAGAGCCCCCTAATCGCGGGGCAGAAATGTGGGGTGTTCCCCCCTCACCCATCATATTGTATCGGGCCGGAAGCTAGCACAGAGAGATTCCGAACTAGGAATAAAAAATTGCCACAAAGCAACCCGAATGCCACGACCAAAACGAAGTCGACACATGACGCCCGCGACGTTGAACCATCGATGTAAATGACAGAACAAGGCTAAGTGCCTTCTCCATTAAAGTGACAGTTCGACCTCGTTTGAACTATGTCAAAGGCTAAGTGCCTTTTCCATCAAAGTTAATAACTCGACTTCGCTCGAACTGCGACAAAGACTAAGTTCCTTCTCCATCAAAGTTGACAGTTCGGCCTCGTTCGAATCATGTCAAAGGATACGTGCCTTCTCCATCAAAGCTGACAGTTCGATCTCGTTCGAATCATGTCAAAGGCTAAGTGCCTTCTCCATCAAAGTTAACAGTTCGACCTCGCTCGAACTGAGTCTAAGGCTAAGTGCCTACTCCATCAAAATTAACAGTTCGACCTCACTCGAACTGGGATTAAGGCTAAGTGCCTTCTCCATCAAAGTTGACAGTTCGACCTCGTTCGAACCATGTTAAAGGCTAAGTGCCTCCTCCATCAAAGTTAACACTTCGACCTCGCTCGAACTGGGACAAAGGCTAAGTGACTTCTCCATAAAAGTTGACAGTTCGACCTCGTTCGAATTATGTCAAAGGCTAAGTGCCTTGTCCATCAAAGTTGACAGTTTGACCTCGTTCGAATAATGTCAAAGGCTAAGTGCATTCTCCATCAAAGTTGACAGCTCAAACTCGTTCGAAACATGTCAAAGGCTAAGTGCCTGCTTCATCAAAGTTGACAGTTCGACCTCGTTCGAATCAAGTCAAAGGCTAAGTGCCTTATCCATAAGAGTTGACAATTCGACCTTGTTCGAATCATGTCAAAGGCTAAGTGCCTTCTCCATCTAAGTTGATAGTTCGACCTTGTTCGAACCATGTCAAAGGCTAAATGCCTCCTCCATCAAAGTTAACAGTTCGACGTCGTTCGAATCATGTCAAAGGCTAAGTGCCTTCTCCATAAAAGCTGACAGTTCGACCTCAATCGAATCATGTCAAAGTCAAAGTGCCTCCTCCATCAAAGCTGACAGCTCGACCTCGTTCGAATCATGTCAAAGGCTAAGTGCCTCCTCCATCAAAGTTGACAGCTCGACCTTGTTCGAACCATGTCAAAGGCTAAGTGCCTCCTCCATCAAAGTTGACTGCTTGACCTTGTTCGAATCAAGTCAAAGTCTATGTGCCTTCTCCATCAAAGTTGATAGTTCGACCTCGTTCGAATCATGTCAAAGGCTAAGTGCCTTCTCCATCAAAGTTGACAGTTCGACCTCGTTCGAACCATGTCAAAGGCCAAGTGCCTCTCCATCAAAGTTAACAGTTCGACATCATTCGAATCATGTCAAAGTCTAAGTGTCTTCTCCATCAAAGCTGACAGTTCGACCTCGTTCGAATCATGTCAAAGGTTTAGTGCCTCCTCCATCAATGTTAAAAGTTCGACCTTTGGGACTAAGGCTAAGTGCCTTCTCCATCAAAGTAGACAGTTCGACCTCGTTCGAACCATGTCAAAGGCTAAGTGCCTCCTCCGTCAAAGTTAACAGTTCGACCTTGCTCGAACTGGGATAAAGGCTAAGTGGCTTCTCCATCAAAGTTGACGGTTCGACCTCATTCGAATCATGTCAAAGGCTAAGTGCCTTCTCCATCAAAGCTGACAGCTCGACCTCATTCGAATCATGTCAAAGGCTAAGTTCCTTCTCCATAAAAGTTAAAAGTTCGACCTCGCTCGAACTGGGACTAAGGCTAAGTGCCTCCTCCATCAAAGTTAACAGTTCGACCTCGCTCGAACTGGGACTAAGGCAAATTGCCTTCTCCATCAAAGTTGAATGTTTGACCTCATTCGAACCATGTCAAATGATAGGTGCCTCCTCCATTAAAGTTAACAGTTCGACCTCGCTCGAACTGGGACTAAGGCTAAGTGCCTTCTCCATCAAAGTAGACAGTTCGACCTCATTCGATCCATGTCAAAGGCTAAGTGCCTCCTCTATTAAAGTTAACAGTTCGACCTCGCTCGAATTGGGACAAAGGCTAATTTCCTTCTCCATCAAAGTTAACGGTTTGACCTCATTCGAATCATGTCAAAGGCTAAGTGCCTTCTCCATCAAAGATGATAGTTCGACCTCGTTCGAATCATGTCAAAGACTAAGTGCCTTCTCCATCAAAGTTAACAATTTGACCTCGCTCAAACTGGGACTAAGACTAAGTGCCTCCTCCATCACAGTTAACAGTTCGACCTCGCTCGAACTGGGACTAAGGCTAAGTGCCTTCTCCATCAAAGTTGACAGTTCGACCTCGTTCGAAACATGTCAAAGGATAAGTGCCTCCTTCGTCAAAGTTAACAGTTCGACCTCGCTCAAACTGGGACAAAGGCTAAGTGCCTTCTCCATCAAAGTTGACAGTTCGACCTTGTTCGAATCATGTCAAAGGCTAAGTTCCTTCTCCATCAAAGTTGACAGTTCGACCTCATTCGAATCATGTCAAAGGCTAAGTGCCTTCTCCATCAAAGTTGACAGCTCGACCTCGTTAGAACCATGTCAATGGCTAAGTGCCTCATCCATCAAAGTTGACAGTTCGACCTCGTTCGAATCAAAGGCTAAGTTCCTTCTCCATCAAAGTTGACAGTTAGACCTTGTTCGAATCATGCCAAAGTCTAAGTGCCTTCTCCATCAAAGTTGACAGTTCGACCTCGTTCGAACCATGTCAAAGGCTAAGTGCCTCCTCCATCAAAGTTAACAGTTCGACCTCGCTCGAATTGGGACTAAGGCTAAGGGCCTTCTCTATCAAAGTTGACAGTTTGACCTCGTTCGAACCATGTCAAAGGATAAGTGCCTCCTCCATCAAAGTTAACAGTTCGACCTCGCTCGATCTGGGACTAAGGCTAAGTTCCTTCTCCATCAAAGTAGAGAGTTTGACCTCATTCAAACCATGTCAAAGGCTAAGTGCCTCCTCTGTTAAAGTTAAAAGTTTGACCTCGCTCGAACTGGGACAAAGGCTAAGTGCCTTCTCCATCAAAGTTGACGGTTCGACCTCATTCGAATCATGTCAAAGGCTAAGTGCCTTCTCCATCAAAGCTGATAGTTCGACCTCGTTCAAATCATGTCAAAGACTAAGTGCCTTCTCCATCAAAGTTAACAGTTCGACCTCGCTCGAACTGGGACTAAGGCTAAGTGCCTTCTCCATCAAAGTTGACAGTTCGACCTCGTTCGAACCATGTCAAAGGATAAGTGCCTCCTCCTTCAAAGTTAACAGTTCGACCTCGCTCAAACTGGGACAAAGGATGAGTGCCTTCTCTATTAAAGTTGACAGTTCGACCTTGTTCAAATCATGTCAAAGGCTAAGTTCCTTCTCCATCAAAGGTGACAGTTCGACCTCATTCGAATCATGTCAAAGGCTACGTGCCTTCTCCATCAAAGTTGACAGCTCGACCTTGTTAGAACCATGTCAATGGCTAAGTGCCTCCTCCATCAAAGTTGATAGTTCGACCTCGTTCGAATCAAAGGCTAAGTGCCTTCTCCATCAAAGTTGACAGTTCGACCTTGTTCGAATCATGTCAAAGGCTAAGTGCCTTCTCCATCAAAGTTGACAGTTCGACCTCGTTCGAACCATGTCAAAGGCTAAGTGCCTCCTCCATCAAAGTTAACAGTTCGACCTCGCTCGAACTGGGACTAAGGCTAAGTGCCTTCTCCATCAAAGTTGACAGTTCGACCTCGTTCGAATAAAGTCAAAGGATAAATACCTTCTCCATCAAAGTTAACAGTTCGACCTCGCTTGAACTGGACTAAGGCTAAGTGCCTTCTCCATCAAAGTTGACAGTTCGACCTCGTTCGAACCAAGTCAAAGGCTAAATGCCTTCTCCATCAAAGTTAACAGTTCGACCTCGCTCAAATTGGGACTAAGCCATCAAAGTTGACAGTTCGACCTCGTTCGAACCAAGTCAAAGGCTAAGCGCCTTCTCCATCAAAGTTGATTGTTAGACCTCGTTCGAACAAATTCAAAGGCTAAGTGCCTTTTCCATCGAAGTTGACAGTTCGACCTCGCTCGAACTAAGACCCAGGCTGTGCCTTCATCTTCAGTTCGACAAATTCGGTCTCACAAAAAAAAAATAGAACCAAAATGCAAGACAAGTGGTGAGAAAGAGTTATTTATGTACAGGGTCAGAAATGCGGGCTATTGCCGCTTACATGTAGTCCAGACCAATTGTAAAAAAAAGAAGAAGAAGAAAACGACAACAAGGAACAAACAAATACTGACGGGCATACGAAATAAAAAAAAGAGCAAACACAACAAATAACGAAGCACCATCTTTCCCTCACTCGGCGCCGTTACCACCGTTGTTGTCATCATCCCCATAAGCTCCATCTTCACCACCACTCGCACCACTATCAGCTTCGGGCGTTGCCACATCATAACCACAGTTAGCACGAGTCTCACGAGCCTTCTGGCGCACCTCCTTGAAAGCCACTTCAGTCAAGGTATCCGCTTCCCACAAGTTCTTGAAGATGTCATGCTGAGCTTCAGCATAGACCCAGAGTTCATGAGCTTGGTGGGGAACAACAGCATGTAACGGTCCAGCTCGGTCCCTCAACTACTGGTTCTACTCCTCCAAAGCCGCAACCCAATCCGATAAAACTTGGGTCTCCTGATCAAAGAAATTAATCCGCTCCTTGAGCCTCTCCTCTCTAAGGGCCGCAGTAGCCCTCTCTGATTCTCGCTCAGATTCGTGCACAAAAATTTCCTCCTCTAGTGATGCTTCCTTCGTAGAAGCGTCCCTCACCATGCGCTTTAAATCAACAACCTCACTCTCTAGCGTAGTCAGCTTCCCTCCCCATTCAGCGGTCATCTCCGCCGCTCTGGCCCGGCTCTGCTCCATCTCCAATTGCATCTCTCTCAACCTACACTACAGGTGCTCGCATTCCCCAGCAACCCCCTTTCTGACCTCGTGCTCCTCGTCCTTTAGGCGGATTTGATCTTCAAGCTCGCTCTTGCTACTGAGCGCTTGCATCAGCTCTTGGTCACGCTTCTCCAATTCCTCACCCAAAGCCTGGCCACGAGGATCGGTCATCAACCGTTCGTGTAACTCATGGCACCTATCGCGATAGCGGTGATATTTTTCCAGCATCTGCAGGAAGATCCTCGATTGGATGTTGGCCCTATGAATGCTCTCCACCTTCAGCAAATAAGTCTGCAAAACAAAAGAGCAGTTAAACTAAAGATCATATTAAGACGGGGCAGAAATGAACTAAAGTTAGACAGAGTACCCGTAAGCCCATCACAGCCACTTCGTTCATCACTTCAACATCCAAAACACCCCTCAGGGATTCGTTCTCAGCCTCCGAACACAATAAATCGAATTGTGACACCAAGCTACTTCCCTGGGTTAACAGGTTCAAGTCGGAAGAAATCTCGATGTAACGGGCCAACCCCTTTGCACGAACCACCGAGTGGGTAATGCCTTTCTCAAATATTCGAATATCATCAGTGTCCAAGTCAGACTCAGACTTATATCCGTAAACCACCACGTTCTTTCCCTATTAGCTACCGATGGTATGGCGTAACCTGCCAAGGGTGACGAGGGCACACTCGAGGTTATGATGGTGGAATCAAGGGCTCGATTCTCTACATCAACAGTGGGAACTTCTGACTGGGTTGCTATAACAGTGGAATTTTCCTGGCTTGAACTAGTGGGGGAATCTCCGACCAATCGCTCCTCCTCAATGACAGACGCCGTAGCAACACCTCCCTCTGGATCCGTCGTGGGAGAATCCAAGTTGATCACTGATGGAGGATCTGCCACAAATGCTATCCTCCGTCTCTTCAACGGCCCTTCTTCCTCCCCAGCCGAAGGTGAGTCAGTTTGAAGACGGACGGCCCCCAGTGGCTACTCTTCCTGAGACATAGTCCGGGTCGGAGAGGCTACAACCAATGATTCCACCGACACTTCCCTCAACGAAGGACGAGGTGCAGGCACTACATTAAGTCGAGTAGATACAGCCGGCCAATGGAAAGCTAATTGGGGAGCTTTGACTTGATGAACTCTCCCTGACCGTGACAAACAAACATTCGATAGGTAAGATTGAGAGAAAAGAACGGAAAGGAAATAAGGCCGCTGTCTCACCTGTCAGGGGCCTACGTTCATATTTCCCCCAAAATGTCGACCATGTGCGAATTCCCGCAATGTGGGGAAGCATGGCCTTGACCCATTCTCGGATTCCCTCTAAAGGAGGTGGGGGCAGCTTCTCGGTTACAGAGTATTGACATAGATCAACGACTACAAGCATAAGATGTGAAGAAAAGCAAAACAAAGCATTATACTAGTTAAGGGCGAGGACTTACGTGCAAAATTCCACACTTCCAGGAATTCGATCGGGTCGGCCACAAGATGTTCAGTCCGAACATAGAAAAAATTATCGAAGAAGTGACGATTGGTTCTGTCGTCCATTTTGACCACCAAACCTTTCGACCCTCGGGGACGCCCATGGATCATAGTGCCGCAAATCTTTTGAGGAGCGAAGAGACTGAGCACGTGCCTTAGAGTGACCTCCCTACCGGCCAGCTCCGCATATTTAATGAACATAAGGAATAGCTTGTATATATAAGGAGAGAGTTGGGCAGGGCACACCTCGTAGTAGCGGCAGAAGTCCACCACTAACATAGGGAGTGGGAGCGTGTACCCCACGAGGAAGGGATAAGCATAGAACGAATAAAACTCACGACGGTCAATCTGGACCCTGTCTTCCCTTTTTGCAGGCATGATCTCGACGTAACTGGGGATGCCCCACCTTTCCCTTAAGTCCGCTATCCCAACTTCCCCCATCAGAGGAGTAATATTCATCTGCTCTGCGCCACTATCGGCTTTGAAGTCTGCTACTGCCTTCCCCAGTCGGGATAAAATTTCTTCCAATGAAGGAACTTCTTCACATTCTATCAGCTCCAAGTCGCTGGCTGCCAGAGCGAGATCCTCAACTACCAACGAGATAGCCAGAAGATTATCACGAGAAGAGTTTCCTGCCATTCTAGAATACACCGAAAAGGAGGAAGAAGCTTTGCGAGAAAGGTAAGGGAATCAAAATTCGCTGAATATAAGGAAGTAAAGAGGATCTCCAGATGATAGAGAGGGAGATAGTTTGAAAACACTCTCAAAGATGAATGATGGAAATTGGAAAAGAAATGGTAAATCCCTCTAATTTGAAGGCGAATTCTCTTGGACACAAAAACCAACGGTCGCCACTGAAAACTGGTCAGGCACGCAATGGTTCAACTTCCCAAAACGTGCATCATAATGACTAACCGTGTGAAGCGACGCTTCTCTTACCAAATGCGGATTCGACCCTCTCCGATCGTGCCATGTACATGGTACGTCCGCTGAGGTCGTTAAGACACAAACTCGGCGAATGGAGGGACTAACTGTATTGGCCAAAATTTGACCACATGACCACAACAGCAACGATCCCGTCTTAATCATCGCACGAGAATAGTCAGCAAACTCGACTCTGACTCGTTATTGTTATTTCTAGCACGAGCAACGAGGCCGTAACCCTCCCACGACGAAGGAACGTCTCCTCGACCTAGTTACGAATCATGATAAACTCATGGAGTTCTCAACTATAAATAGAAGGTAAAAGAACGAAAAGGGGGCCTTCTTCTCCATTACTCTAACAACCCGAAAAGGGGATTGAAAAACTCTATGAAGAAATCCTTGCGTCTACGCCAAGGGAAGGATATTTCTTTATTTTTGGTCAATCACCCATGAAGGGAGGAGCATGATTATAATTCCCTGAACCTCTCCAAGGAGAGGCAGGATAAATCTCTATAATCGATAAAGCTCCTCAAATATTATTTCCGTCAGATATTTCTATGTTTTATTTCTGTCTTCTGATCTAGTATTAATTATGTTTGGCTACGATTTATCCCTTCATCTCTTTTTGATTGATTTGGTTAAAAAATATTTAATAACTTTTGAGTCAAATAATTTGCATGATTGTAATTCCCTGAACCTCTCCAAAGAGAGGCATGATAAATCTGTATAATCAATAAAGCTCCTCAAATATTATTTCTGTTAGATATTTCTATGTTTTATTTCTGTCTTCTGATCCAGTATTAATTATGTTTGGCTACGATTTACCCCTTCATCTCTTTTTGATTGATTTGCTTAAAAAGTTTTTAATAACTTTTGAGTCAAACAAATTTATTATTTTTTGAGTCAAACAGGATTGACTTGATGAAATTGGGTCATCGCCACAGAAGAATCAGGACGAGCAACAAATGTGAGAGTGAAGCAAAGAAGAATGCCACAATAAAGAGAGTGCACAACTTTGACATGTTTTCTTCTTCTTTACACCTAAGAGATTGAATTCTTTTGTTGTTCTTTTTTGGCTAAGTTAAAAGAGAATTTATAGGCAAATGAGGTTTTCTTTCTCTAACTCATGTCAAGATTTGATTGGACTTTGAAAATCTATTACCATTAAATTGTTGACGTGTGATAAAGCCAAGCGGTAGTTAGAAAGGTGTGAAATTACTCCATAAATAAATTGGTTTGCAAGTAAAACTAGCCAAATTGTACATGCCAGAAATGGGAATTAAATTGCTAATTAAGAGAAATTTTTTATGTTCGAGGATGAGTATCTAATTCAATTCTTTAAAAAAAATCCTTATATTTATATGTTTTTTTTTCTTATACTTTTTTTGGATTTTCATTACAATTTTGCATAAACAAAAAAGAAGAACAGACAAGTAACGTCAAAACAAGAGATCGCAAAAATTCTGAAGGAATACAGTTAGTATCTACTCCAGTAGTTCTGGGTTTCTAGCGATCGCACCAGAAAAAATGGCGAAAGGAACGAGTTTATTCACGTTCAGCATCAATATGCACATCTGAGTGATAATCTCGAGCGATTGAGGTGAGAACACCTTGGGAGACAAAGATGTCCGTCTTCATCCACGCGTCGGGGACTACAGTCCAGAAAGGTCCGTGAAGAAGGTTGGCCTGTTCAGCTGCAGTGGCAGCTAAGTTGAACTGGTAGGTGGAAGCAGCATAGTAATGTGCATCTGGGAGGTCGACTATTGATGTGGTGGCGGTGAAACGGGTGTTAGCCGTTGATCTCAGACAGTAATGGCCTGCTTGGTCAGCGTGGCCACACTGGGTGTTGGTGTGGGCTCCAGTCTGAGCGGACCAGACAGGTCCTTGGAACAGGTTGGAGCGGTCAGAGAGGAGGCAACGAACTGAACCGGCAGCTGAGCTGTTGGGAGAGCATTCAGCTAGGGAGCAGGAGCCTTTCTAAAACTAGCAGTATTTGGATATCATTGTGGCTAGAGGACCAAACCATGTGCAATCTTCCTTTAAACGAAGGGCGGAGATCCAGGAGTCCTGCACAGCATCCTTTGCAATGTTTAAATTAGCAGGGAGGTTGAGAAAGCTGAGGGAGTTGGCAGAATCTTGCCATAAGCGGAGTCCATCGGTACCTTGGAAGCTAAAGCCGGGAGAGGACATGTTGATCAGCTCGTCGGCACTGTGGGTACAGGAAGTACGGGAGAGAGTTGCAATGCGGCGGGGGTCGTCCACATCATTGAAAAACAGAGTTTCAGTCGTGGCAGCTCTCATAGCAACAGAGCAGGTAGAGCGGAGCTTGGAGATTTGGAGGCTGATGTTTGGCAGGTGACCGGCGAAGGCATTGTTGAAAGGGTAACCTCGTTCTTGGGACTAGCCGGGAGAGGCAGGGAGAGTAGGGGTGACATTCCCGAAGGAATTGTCAGCACTGGGAAGCAAGCTAGGTTTTTGAAACCATAGACAAGGGGGCCGGGAACTATAAGGTCCTCCAGGGGGTAGAGGATCAGGAACTCTCTTAGAAAGAGAGAGATGTCTGAACCGAGGCGGAAGGTGTCCGAGGATTCCATTGCTCTCATTACTTGAATGTAAAGGAGCACAGAAATGTAGATCTGGGGGTAGGGGGATACCCATCCGAAACAGTTGTCAGTCCACCTTTTGGTGGCGGCCATCAGAAAATCCATGTAATTGAGGTAATACAGGATTGTGGCAAAGCAAGGAATGTAAGTGGATACACGAGGATTGAACAGTCTCGTGAGTGGAAAGTTTGCAGCGGTGGCGGCTATAGCCGTCTCAATAGCGGGGTCGTGAAGAGCAGGTGGTTCGACTTGGAGGCGACAGGCTTGGAAGCGTTGCCTTTTGGCGGCAGCTTCAGCGCTGTCTCTTTGAACTTCTTGGTTGCGTTCAGCCACTAGGTCCCTTGCGGGGTTGGCTACGCCGACGCGGCGAGCTACATCTTGGAGGGGAATGTCTGGGTTTTGGTCAGTCATGAGATAATGAGTTTTCAAAGCAGAAAATAATCTAAACTCAAGAAAAATTAAATAGGAGATCTGTTATTTTTCTTATGTATATAAGCTTAATCAAATATATATATTTATATAGTTTATTAAACTGTCCATTAAAAAAAGCAACATGATTACAGTTCATAGTTCTACAAAATCAGGAATCTTGGTTTATTAAGAAATTATTAAAAGCTTATTTCTCTAAAGGGAAATGCTTTAGAATTCCAACTAGAGACAAGCAATTTGAATTGCGTATCATAGTCCATGTTTACTTGGAGAAAAATATGACAATGGAATTTTTTTATGACATGAAGAATTATAGTTAGTTTAAAACTCGTAGCAATATATCCGTTGACTAAAATATAGCAGAAATACTTTAAAACATTCATCGTATGTGTTATGACACGTTGGTGCCCGTAAAAGGAGAGAGGTCATACAATCTTATTGGTTCTTGTGGTGGCGGAAGCGACCTCTAAAAAGTGGTGTCACTATTTAAGGAAAAGTAGTCTTAGGGTTGTTTGACTCGAAAGATAACAATTACTTTGCAAGTGAATACAATCAACATAGATCAAAGCTAAATCGTAATCGAATATAATGAGACCTAGAAATATATATTATGCTTCTTATTGCTTTTGATAGATTGGATATTCGAGAGAGGAAAAAGGTAGAGAGAGAAAGAAAGAGAAAACTTATTTTATAAGAGATCAGATGTCTTTACAACATTGGGATCCTCCTTTATATAACAGATGAACTCTCTCAAAATAATAAAATAATACAGAGAAAGGTCACGTGCTTTCGAGGAGACGACGAGACCTAAAGGCACGTTTCACCCAAGCATTCTAAGGTCGTACCCTCGTTTCGACTATTGTTTAGTCGTGGGTCGTTGCTACCATAGTGGGCAGAATTTGACCCCGTATAGTTAGTCCCTCCGTTCGTCGGTGACGTAACGAAGTGCGTCTCCGATGGACGGAACCACGAACCTTGTTCTGGGAAAATTTGACCATGTTCGGGGACGACGATGTAGAGGGGTGATCATTTGAATCTGTTGATATATTGGCACGCAATCCCTTCCCTAAAATGATGTCTTCACATGCATGCATCATCATTAAACGTATTCCCGAGGAAGTACAAAAGGTAATCTGATGCTCAGTTTCCCGCGCCTGTTTGGGCCTTGCCTCTTTGATTTCAACGCCACCCAACCCTATAAATAGGGAAAGGGTTTAACTTAATCCAGCTTTAGTTCATCTGCAAACGTTTTTCGACTATTTAAGAAAACACTTCCTTTCTCCAAAAACCCATCGCTTCTCTGAAAGTACACTTGTGGTCGTGTCATACATCGCTGCTTGAACGAAAACCATGACAAAACCTAAACGGGATAACAATCCGGGGGCTTGTAATAATAAACCATCTGACGCGGCGCCTGCCCCCGGCGGCGATAAGGGAGGGAGAGGGGAGGATCTCACCCCTCTCACTATGGATAACGTGCTACCGAAGCAACTCCTTATTAGGAGGGACTTCCAACGGGATTCTCCCGAGCAACCTTGGGAGAAATCCGAGTTAACGTAAAATGATTTAGATAATGTTTGTGCGTTGTACGATATACCCGCTCACGTGGAGATGGTTTTAGCGGGAGCGGACTTCGTGAATGCCCACAGACCAGGGTACTACATGTTTTACGAATATCCTTTTTTCATTGGCTATGGCCTTCCCATTTTTCCATTGGCGGAAGAGCTCTGCCATTTTTACAACATGTGTCCCACCTAACTCACCCCGTACACCCTAAAGGTATGTAGGATAGTGTCTATATATGCGGAGCTGGCTGGGTTGGAGGTCTCTGTCCACCACCTGTTGTAGCTATTCAGCCCAGGCTGCCTGAGGGGTACCATGCTGCATCTAAAGTATCGTGGCTTGAAGGGGTTGGTCGTGCAGACCGATAATTGGGCTAACCATGGCTATTGGCGTAGGTACTTCTTTATCAAAATGGAGCACCTGGTATCCAACCCTGTCGGATTCCCTGAGAGGTAGAATTTGAGACGTAAGTATTCTCATCCGTTGAGTCATTTATCGTACATGACCTTAGCGATTCCAGTTATACCATCGTTATGATTTTTTCTATTATTTTGCAGCAATAGCTGATGATCCCCGATTCATAACTGATATCAAGCAGTGGGTAGCTGGTTTGCTGCCTCTCACGGAAGAAACCTGCACATGGGCTGAGTTTCTTAAGCGTTACAGCCCCGCGGGTCCTTCAGGTATTTCTTTGACTTTAATTAGTCGCTTCTACAAACTTCGTCAGCTAAACTATTTGCATTGACAGGTCGAAGTGCTCCTAAGAGGAAGGCGACGACATCCACCTCCGCCCGATCATATGTTGGTCGAAATATGTAGGAGACACTTTATGCATCTGTTAGGGAGGGGCCAACCGTAGTGTCTTTACAAGAGGTTGCTCCTGCGGAGGTGGTTACGAGTGAGGCGAGGCCGTCGACATCATCTCCACAGCCTGTGGATGAGCCTTCCGAGGGCGAGGAGCCCGAGGAGAGAAAAAGGCGGAGGCTCATAACGGGTAAGGCGGTGGTGACTGGAGATGAGAGGAGTGACGCGCCTCGCCAAACAACTAGACCCGTCTTCATGGCCGACGCTATCCGTTCGGGGATGTCGACCCACCAGATAAGTGCTAATGTCGGTACCAGCTCGGTTCATGTTGCCGAGGGTGGCTTATCACCTCTCGTTGGAGGCGATGCTGAGGAACCGATCGCTGAGGCCGCCAACGGGGACGTGGACGAGATGACGGAAGGCATTGCACACGTGGAGATGGCAGCGGACGGGTCTGGCCGCTGCTTCGTGATTCCAGGGGCTTATAATTTGTTACAACACAGCGAGCGAGCTGCGCTGGAGATGACTCTACTGTGTGCCGCCCCCGAGCGCGAGATGTTGAGCGTTGTCAGTGATTCGGAGTTGTCTCGGAGGGTCGCTGGTATGGCGTTACAGGTAACTCTCCATTCTTTCGTGTGTCATGAAGTTGATTTCGATGCGTACTAACTCACATGTATGTGTATATTTTTTATACCCTAGTTTTGGAAGCGGAGAGGAGGCGCCGTGAGGAGAAGAGAGCGACCGTTTTTTATAAAATAGTGAAGAAGTACAAGCGGTATCACTCCAAGCATCAGGCGGCGGCGGACCTTTTCCAGCAAGATCCAAAATTTTGGGTGTTCCGGGAAGGCCTCGAAGAGAAGGAGGCGCAATTGAGCCACAGGGTGGCGGAGCTGGAGAAAATGGATGAGGAGCTGGTGAAAGCTGTGGATCATAATAGCGAGCTGGAATCACTCCTCAAATTGAGGGAAGAAGAGTTGGAGCTCAGTCGTGGGGTGGCGGCGGAGGTTTCTGATCTGCATCGGAGGGTGGCAGCTTTGACAGCCGAACTCGAAGCCAAGGTGGCTGAGGTCGACGTTCTCAGGTTTATTGCCCCGTCACGGCTTGGGGACGTGGCTTGGGATGCGCACGAGATGTGGGTATATGTTGAGGCCAAATTAGATGTATATAAAAAACTTCTCGCTGTGGAACGTGCCTCTGAGGAGGAAGTTCGGGAGTAGTGGTGCGAGGCTCGTGCTGCTCGTATAGCTTGCGGGTACAGCTCCAATTCCCCTGATCGAGAGGGCTACACTTCGGAGGATGTTAACCGACTTGAATCCGACCCATGGTTTAATGAAGCTTACCGCCTTGGTGGCGATGGTCGAGAAGGAGAGTGGGCGGATGGAGATGGTAAAAATGGCGAGGCTCCTTAAGGCTTGCATATGTTTTGCCTTTTTCTTTTTGGAATGTAATGGGGGCCCTTCACGGGACTAAATGTATATAATTTTTGTCATAATGAAAGGATCATACTTTTGTTGCTATTTTTCTTGTGTTGTTCGTTGTTTAAATGTTGTTTATCACCGTCGAGCTTGGTCGGCGCCTCGATGGCGATGGCCTTAGCCTATAGGATGTAACTTCAACTGTCATTGAAGTGTTATCCATCGTTGTCGAGCGGGGTTGACGTTTGTCTACGTTGGCCTTAGCTGTTAGGATGTAACTTCAACTGTCATTGAAGTGTCATCCGTCGATGTCGAGCTGGGTCGACGTTTTACTGGCGATGGCCTTTGGCCCATAGGATGTAAATTCAACTGTCGTTGAAGTATTATATGTCGTCGTCGAGCTGGGTTGATGTTTACTGGCGATGGTCTTTGGCCCATAGGATGTAACTTCAACTATCGTTGAGGTGTTATCCGTCGTCGTCGAGCTGGGTCGACGTTTTACTGGCGATGGCCTCTGGCCCATAGGATGTAACTTTAACTATCGTTGAGGTGTTATCCGTCATCGTCGAGCTGGGTCGACATTTTACTGGCGATGGTCTTTGGCCCATAGGATGTAATTTCAACTGTCGTTGAGGTGTTATCCGTCATCGTCGAGCTGGGTTGACGTTTTACTGGCGATGGCATTTGGCCCATAGGATGTAACTTCAACTGTCGTTGAGGTTTTATCCATCGTCGTCGAGCTGGGTCGATGTTTTACTGGCGATGGCCTTTGGCCATTTTCGCAATGGAGGTGGTGGCCTTAGCCGCTTACTTAATGGAGATTGTGGCCTTGGCCGCTACATAATAGAGATGGTGGCCTTAGCCGCTACATAATGGAGAAGGTGGCCTTAGCCGCTTACATAATGGAGATTGTGGCCTTAGCCGCTACATAATAGAGAAGGTGGCCTTAGCCGCCTATATAATGGAGAAGGTGGACTTAGCCGCTACATGATGGAGATTGTGGCCTTGGCCGCTACATAATGGAGATTGTGGCCTTGGCCGCTACATAATAGAGATTCAAATAGGCTAGTCCCTTTATTATATCGGCCTGAAGAGGGCGTCAAGTGGCCGATATGATAAATCTGTCTCCCTTCACCTCCAGGTGTCCCCTTCGCCACCTCGTTAAAAATCTCCCCGAGAAAACCCGATTGGGACAAAACTCGGGTAAGGGAAAAAGAGTATGACTCGAGAGACACCCTTTAAAAGTGGAAGTACTTGAGGTGGGCGACGTTCCAGTTGTTTTGGAGTGTTTTTCCTTCCATTGTTTCCAACTGGAATGCTCCTTTACTTCTATTTGCTGTGATTTTATATGGCCAGCTCCAATTGGTGCCTAGTTTTCCTTCGCTCGGGTCTTTTGACGCCAAAGTTTCGGCTTTGAGGATGTAGTCTCCCACTTTGAGTGGTTGTATTTTTGATTTTTTGTTGTAATACCTTTCGACCTGTTGCTTTTGAGCCGTCATTTTTATGTGGGCCATATCCCTTCATTTTCTGCTCCGCTGGTATGTGAATATCTCAGGCTCGGTTCTCCGATTTTGACTGGTATGACCGCGTCGGTTCCGTAGACCAGTGAGTACGGTGTTTCTCCTGTGCTGGATTTGGGCGAGGTTCGATATGCCCACAGTACTTCTGGTAGTAGTTCTGGTAGAAGATTATGCTTGGCCATTGGCGGCGGGGTGGTATGGCATGGATAGTATTCGTTTGATATGCCATTTGTTAAAGAACTCTATTATCTTTTTGCCGATGAATTGGGGGCCGTTGTTACAGCTGAATTCTTTGGGAGGCATATGATGTTTTTCCATATGAAGGCGATGACTTCATGTTCGTGTATTTGGGTGTACGCACCTGCTTCCACCCACTTGGAGAAATAGTCAGTTAAAACTAACAGAAACCGTACCTTTCCCTGCCCTGCTGGCAGGGGACCGATTATGTCTATTCCCCATCTGATGAAGGGCCAAGGTGATGTTACTGAGTGGAGGGGCTCTCCCAGTTGATGTATCATGGGGGCATATTTTTGACACTGTTCACACCTGCGAACATACTCTGCTGCCTCCTTTTTCATAGTGGGCCAGTAGTATCCGGCTCGGATGGTGCAACGGACGAGAGTGCGATTGCCGGTATGTGAGCCACAGTGGCCCTCGTGTACCTCTTTGAGTACTTGCCTTGTCTGGTGCGTCCCTAGGCACTTAGCGAGGGGTCTGCCAAATGTTCTTTTGTAGAGATCGTGATTTATTAGGCTGTATCGGGCGGCTTGTGTCACACCTCCTTTTTACCAGCGCCCGCACGAGCGTAAAGGGAGTTTTTCCAATTAAAGGACAATCGAAACAGGATTTATAATTAAGATTCAGAGTCGCCACTTGGGAGATTTATGGTGTCCCAAGTCACCGGTTTAATCCCGAATCGAGGAAAAGAATGACTCTGTTTAATAGTCTGCGCACCAGAAATCCAAGTAAGGAATTCTGTTAACCCGGGAGAAGGTGTTAGGCATTCCCTAGTTCCGTGGTTCTAGCACGGTCGCTCAACTGTCATATTCGGCTTATTTATCTGATTTTAATACATGTTGAACCTATGTGAAAATTTTAAACTTTTACCGCTTTTGTCATTGTTATTTTAAAAGAGAATTGAACATCGCTTAAAACGCGTATTTGGGCTGCGTCACATGAAATGCACCCGCAATCCCGAACGCATTTTATTCGACGTTTTGGGATTTGATTTGGGTCACATGAAATGCACACCTGAGTTTAGGAAGGTAATATTATTAGAACCGCGCCTAAAGAGTCTAACACGTTATTATCTTCAGGGAAAGCCGTGAAATTCGCTAAACGGCCCATCCCGGCATCTAAGTATTTATTACAACCATTTATTGAGGGCCCCGCAGTTTGTGCTTTTTATTTGGCGAGGCTTGTCTCATTTTTTATTTAAGGATATCCTAAAGTTACTATGATTTTTCTATTTATTTTGTCTCTAAGAGAAATAAAGAAAAGGGCCTAATTACTTAATATTATAAAATCGGGCTTCAAGTTCAAGTCCGGGTCCAAACAAAAGGGAGCGCCTTTTAATTTGAACCCGCTACCTAACTTAAAACCCACAGCCTGCCATTTAAATTCTAAAAGTCAAGTTGCTATTTCAGTCTTAGGCCCAGAGAGCCCAAGCCACATGATATGTGCACGCCGCACAAAATTCCAGGTAAACCAAATAATGGGCCGGAGACCAGCCCAAATCGAACAAGGTTGGCCAGAAGAGTCAAGGGATCGAATCCCTGGGGTAGCACAAATAACATCCAAGCACAGGAATTAAACAACCCCAAGTTGATTTACTACACAGAAATTAGCCGAGATTATTAAACGTCCCTAAATGCCTATTAAGTAATTAGCCCCAAAACTGAACCTATGTCTATTTGATTAAGAACCGAGGACACATACACACAATCATCCGCTTAGCTTCAAGAGTTAATTGCTTCAAAAAAGGAATAAACAACCAAGTGGTAGGGAAGATCTCTAAACTGAACACAATAGAAATTATACGAACTAATATAATAAATACTAAAAGGCTGAATTCATCTTACAAATTATAGAACTAACTACCATTTAGTGAACTAATAAAACAGTAAATGACAACAAATTAATCAACAACTGCATTTCAATTTCATTTCAACTCCAACTTCAAGCTTACATCAACACATGGTTTCAGAATGTGTACCTGGAAAGTAGAAAGGAATAGGAAGAAGGAAAGGTTAGCAACAGTAGCACACAACAGATCACAGCAACCAAGAATTTGAGTTCAAACAACACCAATCAACCTAGTTTCAGCCCAGACATGAATCAGGAGTCCAAAAATGCTTTAAATCCAAAATGACAAACAGCTCAAGCCAAAACAAATTCAACTGAGCCCAAATAAGCTCCAAAATGAATCCAAGACACACCACAGCCACACGACACCCAAAATGATCTCAAAATGCCTCGACTGTATCCCAAAACCCACTTGAACATAAACCATACACAACTCTGAACTCCAATCACTAGAGATTTGGCTATGGAATGCAACTTGATCACAAGAATTCACAATTAGCTTAATAAACTGAATGGAATAGTACTTTAGGGAATTTATAGAGGCTAAAACTTTATTGTTTCTGCAGCTATATCTCTCAATCTCTTTAGAATGCTCTTTTAAGACTGCCTCTTAAACTGATATTAAGCTCTCAGAATCTGAGCCTCTAAGATTGATTAAGGACTGATCCCTATTCTCCAAAATTCCGCCCTTTTTACTTTCAAAAAAGTTCAAGACTTCAGCAAAAAATGCTCAAAGAAGTCCATCCCCTCAACTCTGTCCTAATGCCTCTATTTATATGCAAACTATAGCCCTTATCAGCCCCCCCTTAGACACTTAAACAATTGAGGGAAAATCAGCTAGCCCATGATATTCCCTGACAGCCCATTACTATGTGTCTAATCTCTTTTTTAATTCACTTGTCCCCCACTACTATATGTCCCATTCTATTCTTAATTCAAAGGTTATTAGTACATATTTTTTTAATCATTCCCCATACTAATATGCTTTGTTCCCCACTATCACTAAATAAATACAATAGTTTAATGGTCCACTAGTACTCCTTGAATGAACACTAATTCATTTCAAGTTTCAAATCCAAATTACCCCCTGATGCCCTGTGATTACTGTCCTACCCCAATCCCTTTCAATCCTGTACAAAATCTCAGCTATAACCAATTCACCTAATCAATTAACTAATTAATCTTATTAAACAAACTCCTAATCAACAACATTTAGGATCCAATTCATCAAGGTCAAATTCTTATCAGAACCAATTAAAGGTCAGTTTCATATCAGAAAAAACATTCAAGGATTCGCCAAAGTCAAATCACAGTTTAAACGCGAAATTCAAATTAGACCAAATATCATCAGGACAAAGATGAAGGATTTAGGAAATAAACTAATTAAACCTAAACAAGAACAAATGAACAATGTAAATACACTGCACGAAAATAAACTGAATTTATATGCAAAAATGGTGAACAACAAAGAGAAGGGAAACAAACATCACACAAACTGAAACACTTTGAAATAATAATACCAGCAAAAACTTATAGGAATAGCCACAGTTTTGTACAAGAACTTACTGACTTTAAAATCAAACTAACAGACACACATATTCAATTGATTCAAACAGCTTATAACACGTGCTAATTGATCAGAAGAAAAATGGACCAAGAAAAAGATCCGCAAGAGGAGGAAGAACTAATTGACCAAAAATGACAAATCAATCAGATAAATTAAAACGACAACAACAGAAAAATGAAAACAAAGGGAAATATCTCGGAATTTAAGACCACTCGACTCTGTTCTACTCGAAACTTCGAACTGAACTTTTGAGGCCAAAACGGACCTTAATCGAAAACCTCAAGTTCCTAACTTTGCACAAAGCCTGGAGTTTGGATCTTCTAGGGCTTGGTCATTCGAATTAAGATTCAACAAGTTCTGGTTTGATTCGAGGGAAACTAAGGGTGGTTTAGAGACGAGGGAGGTCAAGGGGTAAACTGGTATTTGGGGTTAAATGGACGACCTAGGGTTTGGGGTCGATTTTTTCGATCTAAGATTCGAAGGGTTCTGTGAGGATTTGAAGGAAGCTGAAGGTGGATTCGGACTGAGGGTGGCTGGGTGGTTCAGGGGTGTAAGTTTGGTGGTCATCGGAGGCTTTGCTGCTGGGTTTTGGGCGGTGGGAACGGAGGGCAGCACTAGGGTTTCAAGAGGGGTCGTCTCTGAGAGGATAAGGATGAGAGAGACGAGGAGGGGGGGTCTGAAGGGGGCGGGGTGCGTTACGCACTTATATACGGGGGGAGGGATTTGATCCAGGTCGTCGGATCAATTAAGATCGATGGCTTGGATCAATTCACTAAACGTAACGGCGTCGTTTAGGTCCCCTCTAGCTCGGGTTGATCTTTGGGTGGAACGGGTCAGGGCTGGTCCGGGTGAGGAAGGTGGGTTTTGAGCCGTTGGATTGTGATCAGATGGACGGTTGTGATCTTTTGCCATTGAAACGACGTAGTTTCACCATCATACTACGTCGTTTCAACTAGCCTGGGCGAAGGGTCTGTTAGACCGGGTATAGGGCGTGATATTGGGCTGGATTTGGTCAAATTTTGGACGGCCCAGTCCGAATTTTTCCTTATTCTTATTTTGTTTCTTTTTCTTTTCTTTTATTTTCTAATAAAACTAAAATTCTAAATTAAATTATAAACCAAATTAAAAATACTAATTAATTCCTAATAACAATCATCACACACAATTAAATACCAATCAAAATAAAATCACACAATTTGACATTAAATACTAGAAATGCAAAGTACATTATTTTTGTGATTTCTTATTTTTTGTAAAACGAACTTAAGTATTCCTAATTTTAAAAATTAAACCCTAAATGCAAATGCAACATATTTTTATATTTTCATTAATTTTACGAATAAACATGCACAGGAAAATGCAAATAGTAAAAGTAAAATACCACAAAATTCACAACAATTGCAAACGATACAAAATTATTTTATTTTGAATTTTTTTGGGAGTGATTCTCACATAGGGCAAAAATCACGTGCTCACAGCTGCCCCTCTTTGCCCGTAAACACGAAGAGTTTTCGTGCAAAGATAAAGTGAGCGGATACGTGCGATTTTTGCCCATTTGATTACTCCATGTGAAGCATTTTTTGAAAGTTTTTGACCGAACCTTTGCTTCAAAGGTTTCCTACATATCCCTGGCTAAAGGGGAATCAAGTCAATGTAGTTCGGGAAGTTTTGGTAGCTGGGACTACCATGAGCTGTGGTTTTACTGTTACGACTGTTGCTGCTGTTGCTACTGTTTACTGACCTCCTTATTACACCATGCTAAAAGAAAATAAGAAGCTAGACTAAACTATAGTCTATGAATTACAAAATCTTATCTAGATCTTTAGACATGCTATTGTGTCTCTTGTTGGCTTATGTTTCCTCTGATGTTTCTTTCTTTCTGACTTGACTCGTCGGCTTCTCTTGATTGCCGACTTGAACTACTTATTTCCTTCTTGTGAGCTTCGAATTATTTTTCCTTCGAAGGTTGAACTGCCTTCTTCTGACCATTGTTGCCTTCCTTCTGATTTCTGAACTTGGATTTATGCTGGGGATTTTTGTTGTAACCCTCCGCTTTACTCACTTCAAACTTTAATGTATTCCTCTGTTATACGGGCGGGCTCCCGACTTCAAAACTAAAAATGTAAAGACTAAAATGTATTCCTCTGTTATACGGGCGGGCTCCCGATTTCGAGACTTAAAATGTATTCCTCTATTATACGGGCAGGCTCCCGACTTCAAGACTTAAAATGTATTCCTCTGTTATACAAGCGGGCTCCCGACTTCAGGGCTTAAAATGTAAAGACTAAAATGTATTCCTCTGTTATACGGGCGGGCTCCCGACTTCAAGACTTAAAATGTATTCCTCTGTTATACGGGCGGGCTCCCGACTTCAAAACTTAAAATGTAAAGACTAAAATGTATTCCTCTATTATACGGGCGGGCTCCCGATTTCGAGACTTAAAATGTATTCCTCTATTATACGGGCGGGCTCCCGACTTCAAGACTTAAAATGTATTCCTCTGTTATACGGGCGGGCTCCCGACTTCAAAACTTGAGATATAAAGACTAAAATGTATTCCTTTGTTATACGGGAGGGCTCCCAACTTCAAAACTTAAAATGTATTCCTCTATTATACGGGTGGGCTCCCGACTTCAAAACTTGAATGTATTCCTCTGTTATACGGGCGGGCTCCCGACTTCAAAACTTAAAATGTATTCCTCTGTTATACGGGCGGGTTCCCGACTTCAAAACTTGAAATGTAAAGACTAAAATGTATTCCTCTATTATACGGTTGGGCTCGCGACTTCAAGACTTAAAATGTAAAGACTAAAATGTATTCCTCTGTTATACGGGCGGGCTCCCGACTTCAAAACTTAA